>VMDO01000034.1:341626-434208 GCA_007922755.1 Pedetes capensis
CTGGATGGGAGACCGCCTGGGAACACCAGAAGCTGTAGGCTTGGGAGAAGGACCTGGCAACCCCCTCCCAAAAATCAATCTGCCATTGAAAACCCTATGAACAGCAGAGAAGCACTGACAATAGTGTTTCCCCTGTTGTACAGAGGGTCGCTATGAGTCGGATACCGACTCGATGGCACCTAACAACAACAACAAAATAATTTAAGTTACTGATAATGTAATGAAGAACTTGCTTTAGATTATAAATTATGATTTACTATAGCATAGAACAAAATAATTCATTTCTGAATGTTCTCTGTAGGACTTGAAGTATTCAAAAAGAGAACCATAATTAACCAGCAACACTCATAGGAGTGCCAAAGCCTGGACCCCAGTGTCCTTGGCAGGAGTGAGTACAAGGAGAAAAGCCTGTGCCCAATATCACAGCACTATTGTGATACCCCAGAGCACAGGGACAGACACAGTGGCTCTCTAAAAGCAATGGGAACTTCAGCTCAAGAGTTTTAGCTCTTTTTCCAAGGGGAGTGGGCTAGAAAATGGGAGGAAAGAAATGTTTTCTCCACTTGTTAAATCATGATTGTACTCACCAGTAATGTGTAAACAATCATGATGAAGTTTTCACCTGGAAAATTGCTAAAATGTATACAAGTTGCATAAAAGCCAGCATGATGAATCAAAGGTGCCTTTTCATATGTACACGTAGTCCTGGTTAAGACAACTAAACATGAGCTAAACAACAGACCACAACCAAAATAATCAAATCATTCTGTCATTATATTTCTTGTTTAACTTACACTTTTTTTTTTTTTTTTTAATTTCCGTTTTGGACACAACACCTCGGTATGTAGCCCAGGCTGGCCTCAAACTTGCAATCTTCCTCTCTTCGCCTCTACCTCCTGAGTGCTGCAATAGGCATTCACTACTAATGCCTACCCAATATGTAGGCTTCTTGAAATGAGTATTTAAAATGTAGCAATTACACTATTTTTAATTTAAGAGGCCTAATCTATAATAAAAAGCTTTATGTGATAATGTGGAAAGACCAGACTTAAGTAGTTCATAAAAGTATAATACCTTTAATCGTATATAATTCTACCAGTAGTGAACCCTTGTGACATGAGTGACTTCCCAGGAAGAAAGCACATATTGGGGGCCACAGATACAGGAAGGATGACTCTTGTTGCCTGAACGCTATTCTTTTAGTCAACATAATGTTTATTTTCGAAAGGAGGATGGAGAATGTATGAAAAGGAGTATGTCTCAAGTGGGTGTCTGCCAAAATCTGAAGTCCAGTCTTCCCTACACATGTTCAACAATACATCAAAGTTAAAAACAAAAGAAAGAAAGCCTTTACATTCTCAGCCATTCAAAAAGTTTATCAAGTTTTTAAAAACAAACTGTCCACGTAGCTGCATGTAACTATAATTTCATTGTCGTAAGTGGTCCATTTTTTAATTGTATGAATAACTTAAATTTCCCTTCTATTTTACGAAAATGAAATGCCAACAGGAAAACTTCAATGACAACACAGGAGTTCTCAGAAAGATTCGGAACAAAACTAACACTTTAATTAAAATGGTACTAATTATAGGTGTCTTTTGAAAAACGTACTATGAGACAGTCCATCAATTCTATAAGATATACAAGTAGAAATTTTATTGTAAATTCTCAATACTGAAAAATGTATTATTTTAGTACTTTAGACAGCTAAGTTGATCTACACACTTTTCTAGCCACAAAAATAAGATGGTTGCTTTTTAAAAGTTATTCTTTTGTAATAAATACCATTTAATTTTTTGTTTTGTCTTTGAGACAGGGTCTTGTTGTACAGCCCAAGCTACCTTGAAACTTGCTACATAGCCCAGGCTGTCTTGGAACTTGCAATTGAACTCGTGTTGATCCTCCTGACTGAGCCTCCAATACTGGCATTATAGGTGTACATAACCACACCCAGCTTAATATCATTTAATTTTATATAAAATACATGTTACTTTCATTTTAACATTGTTTATACTGATTAAAGTATAATCATTTTTAAGATAGTCTAAGGGTATGGGGGTATAGTTCTGTGGCAGAGTGTCTGCTTAAGCACATTTGAGGTCCTGGGTTCCATCAACAGCACCAAAAAGCAAATAAAATGCATCTAATATTACATAATTGTGACCACTTACAATAAAGCATCCTACTGAAATAGAATCATTGTAACAAATAGCAATAAAAATACATAATACCAATGATGCCTGAGCAAGTAGTGAAGCAGCAAGGTTGGTTTTATGCTAGAGAGTGTTTTTGTGCTTTTACTATGGTCAACACTTTCTTGCATGCCTTAGGCAGGCTAACCCAAATGAAAATACTGGCCTGAAAGAAGAGGAAGGTACCATTCTACCCCAAAGATGCTCTGCTATTACATGTATTATCATATTTTAGGTAAAGTAGGAAGGACATCTGAAGACACAAGAACTGCAGATACACAAGTAGAAATTATTTGCAAAGCCTTATTATAAACATGTCAAGGGTAGAAATACATTCATCTTCTTTATATACTTCATCCTCAATGCCGCCAAAGGCCAGGTTATTTATTTATGTAGGATTGTAGGCTAGTGCCACCACGCCAGCTCACATTATTTTTAAACAAAAGTATCTTTACAGAGTTTTAAACAAATTATGAATTGTCACACACACTGAAAAAGACAAACAAAGTGCTTCCTACCATACATCGCGTGCGTCTGTTCGTGAGCTCCATACTGAGCTGCTGAAGAAGACACTAAACCAGGCTGGGCATGGGTTGGTGGTGCCATCATCCTAGCATTACCCTGTATTACAGGACTATAGACATGAGGATGCTGTGTTCAAACAAAAAAGAAAGAACGAACATTAAAGTACCAAAAAAAAAAAAAAAAAAAAGCCAAACAGGTTTCAGTCTGATTCTCAACTCCATGGTTTCCAGAAACAACTACACATCCTAAAGCCTTTCTTGGCTGCTTCCTTTGAAACTCGTACACTGACCAGTAAGTTTTGCAAATATATTTTAAAAAGACCCCAAGTCCTTACCTCTCTATTCTATCATAACACAAAGCAAAAAGTAGAAAGGAAAATCCCTTGACCAGAGCACAGATAAAATTAAATGTTTTTTAAATGGAACAAAAATGAAGAGTTAGGCTCTACCAGCCTTACCTGAGGCTGGTAATGTGGCACATGCTGAACTAGGGGCTGATTTGGAAACTGCTGAGGACTGTAGGCAACGTACTGAGTGGAGTAAGCTGGTGGGGTGGCAACAATGGGTGGGCCTGCTGCTGAGGCTGGGTGCATCATGGTGCTCTGATGATGCTGGTCTTGTCGTTGTTGGGGCATATTTGGTACTGTAAGGGGGAAAAAGACTTGTTAACAGAAAATAGCACCTCCTTACAATAACATAATTAACACGATACAGGCTGGGATTAACTCAGTTGGTAGAGCGCTGCGCTGCAGTCTCTGAGGACCTGAGTTCAATTCCCAGCACCGCAAAAATGGGAGAAGGGCCTGGCAATCCACTCCCAAGGCAATCCCGAAACAGCCATTGAAAACCCTATGAGGGTCGCTATGAGTCAGATACCAACTTGATGGCACCCAACAACAATAACAACAACAACAACAACAACAACAACAGGATACATGCACTTATGTGGTTTATAAGGCTCTGCAAGACATAACCTTGCCACTGGCCTCCCCAGTACCATCTGAGACCATTCCTACCCCTACTCCAGCCACTGCACGCTGTTTTCCTATCAAATGCACTCTTCCTCAGCCTCAAACACCAGCCCCAAGCTGGAGGGTAGGACTCATTCTTCAAGTGTAAGCTAGAAAGCTTCGAAAAGACCTGCTAGGATGACCCTCAGACATAATCAACTCCCCATAACACACACAAACAACACTGTTAAATGACATTCTCTTCACCGTTTCTTAGACAACCCATTTGTTTACTTTTTATCTCTCACACATGACATGGGAGGTTATACCTATATTGTTTGATACTTCAAATTATCCCACTTGCTAGGACTGGGTACTGGGCTCATTTAGAAAGAAAACAAAAGCATGAGAGAAGAGCCCAAATAGATCCAACATCCATCACTGAATCCTTCTCAATCTTACTCTCTTTGTTAAACCCAACATCACACAGAACCAGGCAGCAGAGGTCAGATTTCTAAGTAACAGTACTATTATTTCTTCTCCCCGTGAAAGCTGTAGTTAACGCAGCCCAAAGGCCCTTTCCTCAGTAAGGACTCTCCAGTCCTCACAAGTGCTTGGTGCACCCTCTGGGCTTTTCTCCCAGGTCTACACAGGCCCTGTAGTTATCTGAGATCTGTCTCTAATGTGATGCCAAACAAGCCACCTGAAGGTAGGAATCATATCAGTACTACGGTATAGGGTAAAGTATATAACTTAGTGTATTCACTAAATCATCAGAATGGATTGTATAAGTAACTATAAATTTCCTGACAGAATGTGATTTTTATTTCAAGTATGCACATTTTTTTGCTAAACCTATAATAACTTGTTGAAATTTTTCTACATAGAAAAGTAAACTTCAAAAAGGCCAGGCATGGTGGCACACGCCTATAATCCCAGTGGCTCGGGAGGCGGAGGCAGGAGGAACGCAAGTTCAAGACCAGAGGCAGTCTGCGTAACTTAGCAAGAGCCTGTCTCAAAAAAGTAAAAAAAAAAAAAAAAAAAAAAAGGGCTGGGAGTGCAGCTCAGTGGTCCAGCACTTGCAGAGCATGCAAGTGTGAGGCCCTGGGTTCAGTGCCCAGTACCACAAACAAAACAAAACAAAGCAAAGAAAAGTAAACTTCGAAAGAAAGCAACAGAGTAAAATATTTTTTTGGATTTAATCTTGCTAGTCCACATACTAAAAATCATCTTCTTTTGGTAGAGAAAAAGCAACTCCAAACTCAAAATGACTTTTATAAAATTAAAGTTTGCCTAATAATGCTAATTAACTGAGCTTAACCTATTCACTATCACTGCTGTTGTTACTTGATTATTACCTTCCCATGTATAAAAAAAAAAATCAATGCTATGCACCCTAGCTCACCTGCTATAATCCTAGGTACTTGGGAGGCTGAGGCTGGAGGATCACAGGTTCGAGGCTATAGGCAGCCTATATAATTTAGTGAGAAAATGTCTTAAAAAAAAAAAAAAGAAGAAGAAGCTGGGCGTGGTGGTGCACGCCTGTAATCCCAGGGGCTTGGGAGGCAGAGGCAGGAGGATCGCAAGTTCAGGACCAGGGGCAATCTGTGTGATTTAGCGAGACCCTGTCTCAAAAGAGTAAAAAATAAATGGGCTGGGGGTGCAGCTCAGTGGTCCAGCACTTGTAAAGCATGCACGTGCGAGGCCCTGGGTTCAACCTCCAGTACTTGCAAAAACAAACAAACAAACAAAAAACCCTTAAAACAGGCAACCATACTATCTTTTCCAAAATTAAAAAGTTCTAATTACTTGGTTATGGTGGTATTTCTACCTAGATTAAATACACCTTAATCTACAGTTTAGGTAGATCATACTTCAGCCATTTCCTGTATTAATGGTCCCCAACTAAGAGCAATTCTGCCTCTGAAGGAACATGTGATAATAACTGTCCCCCCCCATACAAAAGAATACTGGTCCCAAATGTGACCAGTGCCAAAGCTAAGAAATTGTGCTTTACATTTACTAATTGCTTGATGCTGGCATGTTTTTCAAATATAACTCAATCTTTCTCACAGGCTGCATAAAAGGTAACTCTGAAGTTTATAGCCATAGGACAAAGAGCTGGTGTTATGCAAACACCGTACTACCATGCAGGCAAGATATCTGTTTAACAATCCATGGTTGAATTTTTAGAACCAAGCCTTGGATTTTTGTCTATTATTTGAAAAATATTTAAAATACCTTTATCCAACACCTCAAATGAAACTCACAAAACTTCAAGGAGACATGTGAAAATGTTCCTGCAGATAACAATTTGTTCTTGGATTCTCATATCATAAAGATATCAATTCTCCTCTAAGTTAACTTGTAACTTTACCGTGATTCTCATGAAAGTGCCTATTGTCAAATCAAATGTTAAAATCTGTGAGTTAATAAGATAATATGAAAAACAATCAAACAACAAATAACATCTTACTGGTCACCTTTTCAAGATAATAGGCAACTTCACTATTTTGAACAACTGTATGTGGAATGTACGTAGTATAAATCTAGAAAAATTAAGAAATCATCAAAAGGGAAATGGAGTGCAAAAACATCGATATGCTAGGCACCAGTGAGCTAAAATGGACTGTCATGGGCCATTTTGAATCAGATAATCATATGGTGTACTATGCCGGGAATGACAGATTACAGAGAATCAAAAAAACAACATCTCAAGGTCTGTCCTGAAGTACAATGCTGTCAGTGACAGAATAATATTCACAGGCCTACGAGGAAAACCAGTTAATGCGGCTATTATCATTTAGGCATCCACCACTAAGGTTACAAATGAAGATAAGGAAGACTTTTATCAGCTGCTGCAATCTGAAATAGAACACCCAATCAGGATGTACTGATAATTACTGGTGACTGGAATGCAAAAGCTACAAACAAAGAAGGTGGCTCAATAGTTGGAAAACAGGTCTTGGTGACAGGAATGATACTGAAGATCACATGACAGAATTCTGTCAGATCAATAACCTTTTCGTTGCAAATACATTTCTTCACTAACATAAATGGTGACTACACACATGGAATTAACCAAATGGGAAATACAGGAACTAAACTGACTATATTCGTGGAAAAAGATGGTGGAAAAACTCAGTATCAAAAGTCAGAACAAGACTAGGTGATGACTGTGGATCACACCATCAACTGCTCATATGCCGGTTCAAACTGAAATGGAAGAAAATTAGAACAAGTAAGTTTCTATCTTAAACAGAATTGGAACCCAAGGATATATATATATCCTTGGAGATATATATATATATATATATATATATATATATATATATATATATGAAAATATTACCATAAAAAGACAAGCAAATGGAAGAGAAATCTTTGGTGAGGGGTGGGATGGGGGGAGGAAGCACACAAGAGGGTAAGGGGGAACTTATCTGTATAATGTACAACAAAATGCATATATGGAAATGTCACAATGAAAAGCATGTCAGAATGAATCACATTAAGGTGTACATTAAAAATTTCCAATTAAAAAAAAAAGAAAATTAGAACAAGTATGTGACCTTGAGTATATCCCACCTGAGTCAGAGACCACCTCAAGAACCAGTTTAATGCATTATTAGATACTAATGATCAAAGACCAGATGAGTTGTGGCATGAAATCAAAGACATCATTCACGAGGAAAGCAAGAGGTTATCGAAAAGACTGGAAAAAAAGAAAAGACCAAATTATATGTCAAAAGAGATTCTGAAACTTGCCCTTAAAAGTTGAGCAGCTAAATGCCAGGTGTGGTGGCGCACACCTGTAATCCCAGCAGCTCGGGAGGCAGAGGCAGGAGGATCGCAGGTTCGAGACCAGAGGCAGTCTGTGTAACTTAGCGAGACCCTGTCTCAAAAAGTAAAAAATGGGCTGAGGGTGCAGCTCAGTGGTCCAGCACTTGCAGAGTATGCAAGCGTGAGGCCATGGGTCCAACACCCAGTTCCACAAAAAACAAAAAACAAACAAACAAAAAAAAGTTGAGCAGCTAAAGTAAAAGGAAGACATGACAAAGACAATGAACTAGACAAAGAACTAAACAGATTTCAAACGGCAGCATGAGAAGACATAATCAAATATTACAATGACATATGCAAAGAGATGGAGATAGAAAACAAAAGGGAAGAGTATGTTGTTTTTCTCAAGCTTACGGAACTGAAGAAAAAATTCAAGCCTGGAGTGGCAATAGTGAAGCAGTCGATAGGGAAAATATTAAACGATGCAGGAAACATCAAAAGATGGAAGGAATACAGAGTCATTATACCAAAAAGAATTGGTGGAAGACCCACTATTTCAAGAGACTGCATATGATCAGGAACCAATGGTACTAAAGGAAGAAGTAGAAGCTGCCTTGAAGGAATTGGGAAGACACGAGGCTCTAGGAACTGATGGAATACCAACAGAAATGTTAAAATAAACAGATGCAGCACTGGAGGTGCTCACTTGTTTATGTTAAAAGATTTGGAAAACAGCTACCTGGCCAACTGACTGGAAGAGATTCATATTTGTGCCTATCCCCAAGAAAGGGAATCCAACCTAGTGTGGAAATTATTGAATGATTTTTATCATCACATACAATTTTGTGACTGCAGCAATTGCAGCAGTACATGGACAAGGAATTGCCAGAAAAACAAGCTGGATTCAGAAGAGGGTGGGAAACCAGGGACAGCACTGCTGACGTCAGATGGATATTAGCCAAAAGCAGAGAATAGCAGAAAGATGTCTATCTTTTATCAACTATGCAAAGGTATTTGACTGTGTGGATCATAAGAAATTATGGATAACACTGTGAAGAACGGGAATACCAGAGCACCTAATTGTACTCATGAGGAATCTGTACATGGACCAGGAGGCGGTTGCTGGAACAGAACAAGGAAATACTGTTTGGTTTAAAGTTGACAAAGGTTGTGCACCAGGGCTATATCCTTTCACCAAAACTCTTCCATTTCTATGCTAAGCAAATAATCTGAGAAGTTGGATTTTATGAAAAACATGGCATCATGATTGGAGGAAGAGTCATTAACAACCTGCATTATGCAGATGACATAATTCTGCTTGCTGAAAGTAAAGAGTATTTGAAACATTTACTGATGAAGATCAAAGAACACAGCCTTCAGTATGGATTGTGCCTCAAAACCAACAAAACAAAAATCCTTACAACTGGGTCAGTATGCAACTTCATGATAAATGGGGAAATTGAGGTTGTCCAAGATTTTGCTTTATTTCATTCTACAATCAACACCCATGGAAGCAGCAATCAAGAAATCAAAAGACTGCACTAGGAAAAGCTGTTGCAAAAGACCTCTTTCGAGTGTTGAAAAGATGTCATATTGAAGACAAAGGTGTGCCTGACTCATGCCATGATATTTTCAGTCACATTATCTGGTTTTGAAAACTGGACACTGAATAACAGAGCAAGGAGAAGAATCGATGCTTTTGAATTATGGTGCTGGAGATGAATATTGACTATATCATAGACTGTCAAAAGAACCAATAGAAATGCACACTAAAATCACAATGAAGTACCAAAACACACCCAAAAGACTGGCTTAAATTAAAAAGACAGACAATATTAAATGTTGGCAAAGATGAGCAGCACCAGGAATTCCCAAACATAGTCAATCAATTGCAATGTAAAATGATAATCACCTTGGAGAACAATTTGCTTTTTTTCTTTTTTATGTACCGGGGGCTGGAACCCAGGGCCTCATAAATGCTAAGTAAATGTTCTACTACTGAACCATATCCCCAAGTTCTTTTTTATTTTTATTTTTGAGATAGGACCTTCGTAAATTGCGCGGGTTGCCTCGGGCCTTGAACTCATGGTTCTTTTGCCTCAGCCTCCTGAAGTCACTAGGATTACAGGTCTGCACTATGGAGCTCGACTACCACTTTCTTAACTGAAATATGTATTTATCACACCTCAATAATTACAATTAAAGAAAATGAACACAGGAGCACTTGTACACAAACGCACACAGCAGCTTTCTTTGTAACAGACAAAAGTTGACAATAACTTCAATGCCCATCAAACTACTTATGGGTAAATTGTGACAAAATCATAAAATGGAATGCTATCCAGCAATAAAAAGGAACAGACAGAAATGGTAACATGAAATAATCTCAAATTGCTATGATGTTTTTTTTTTTCTTTGTAAAAGACTACTATGCTGTTTAAGTCAGATATACATTGAATGGTTCCTTTTTTTAAAAAATCAACAAACAAGCTGGGCGTGGTGGCACATGCCTGTAATCCCAGCGGCTTGGGAGGCAGAGCCAGGAGGATCGCAAGTTCGAGACCAGAGGAAGTCTGCGTAATTTAGCGAGACCCTGTCTCAGAAAGTAAAGAAAAAAAAGGGGGGGTCTAGGGGTGCAGCTCAGTGGTCCAGCACTGCAAGGCCCTGGGATCAACCCTCAGTACCACACCCAAAAAAAAAAAAAAAAAAAAAAAAAAAAAAAAAAAAAAAAAAAAAAAAAAAAAAAAAAAAAAAAAAAAAAAAAAAAAAAAAAAAAAAAAAAAAAAAAAAAAAACCAACAAACAAAAACCCTAGAAAGAACAAAATCTATCTGTAATAAAATAAAGTAGATCACTCTTGATTTTACTGCAATAATCTTTTATATTTTAACACAAAAGTTCCCTTTGAGTTGTTTTAAGTAATCACTGAAAACAGCAACAGCATGGAGTAATATAAGAACGCCTTAACAATGTACTAAAATGGTATTAAAAAAAGCTTTTCTTCCCTAAAATATTTAAGGCCTTCACAGTGAGATTAATCCCTGTAACTAATTACTTTATAAATTACATAAGGTAGAATTGTTCAAATGATTCCAAGTGTTCTAGGGCCATAAAAAAGGTTATCATATTTACTAAAAAAATTAAACAATTTAGTTAACATCTACAAAAATCATAATTCAAACACTGAAGAAATCTTAATTTAAGAAGTGAGGTTTTTTTTTATGTCAGAATGGTAATTTTGAGGCATTGAGAAATGTCTTTTCTATGTAAATACTTCTACTTTCCATGGTTTCTCAACAAAATCATAGCAATTAGTTGCCCTAAATTGACTGGATGGCAAAAAAAGAATCCTTTAGCATTTCTCAATATTAAATAAATGTGTTTTTTCCTATGAAGGCACCTTAATTAGTCTAGAATACTAGTTTATATCCCTAGATTATACAATTCATTTTAAAGAGGAGCAAACATCCCTCTAGTAGGATTTTGATACTGGTTTTTGAGGTTGCCCTTTGCTTCAAAAGAAATTCTGGACCTTGGGGCAATAATTGTAAGCTAATATAAAATAAGGTCAGTTGTTGTTGGTGTTGTTAGGTGACATCAAGTTGGTATCCAACTCATAGTGACCCTATGTACAACAGGCAAAACACTATAGTCAGTGCTTCTCAGCTATTTATAGGGTTTTCAATGGTGGATTGATTTTGGGGAGTGGGTTGCTGGGTCCTTCTCCCAAGCCTGCAGCACCTGGTGTTCCCAGGCGGTCTCCTACCCAAGTACTAACCAGGCCCAGCCCTGCTTAGCTTCCAAGATCTGATGGGATCAATTATCACAGGGCTACGGGGGCAGGCAATAAAGTCAGTAGTTTAAAAAATAATTGAGCAAATACTCATTTTCAGATTTAACTTCAAATTTAAATTCAGATTTCAGGTTGAAAACTTTAGAATTGAGTAACTGCCTTTGAAGAAGATAGTGGACAATCACAACAAATAAGCACTTCTCCCCACTTTTTGTTCCTAAAATTTATCTGAATTCCTTAATGTTGATCATTAAACATCAACACACAACCTAGTCAAAAGTCAACGGTGAGGCATGATTGTGATCACTCACAGAACTGCTTCAGTCATGCAGCATGCAGACTATAAGCAAACACAGGCAGGATTATTCTCACCTTTACCTGCTCTATATGTCTTGGCTTGGTTCACTGGCATGGGCGTCATGGGTATTGGATATAATGGCTTGAGGAAATTAAAAACAACGGCATTAGGCTATTATGATAACAATGCATCTTATCACTCACTCACTCTTTTATCTTGCAAGAATGCTAGCTCTGAAGGTTGTATTCTTTGAGTCATCAGAAAATAAAATCATACCCATGGCTACAAGGAAAGTCTCCCAACTACAGTAAATGTAAGCCATATTTCTCACCAGAAAACACTTACAGGTTCTGGTCTTTATACTAATACCACACACCATACCACTGTGTACCTGCTTCTTTCAAATACTTCTGTATGCCATCAGGCCTCAAGTTACTGCAAACCTAAAGAATACTTGTGCAAAATACAACTGGAGTGGCTAAGTGAGCACCAAATTCCACAGCTTACCTGCACACCTGGGCTTACGGGAACTGGATACATCATGTTTGGTGCAAAACAGACAGGCTGAGTATAGATTGGAGTTGGCTGTTGATGACCCACCATAGATGGGCTAGGCTGTGCTGGAGGCCGAGGTGAAGTTGGGGTGGTAGACGGCTTTGGCTACCAAAACAAAAATAAAATCCAACTATCTCAAGATGAAAAGTTAACGACTAATGCAATTTGCAAAATAATCTTCCCAATTTTTCTAATTTTTCCTTGCTTTCATCCAGTATCTTTTACTCAAAAATAAAAAAATAACAACAATAAAAAACCCAGAGCTTAGCATGCATGCATTGAGGCCCTGTGTTCAATTCCCAAGAAAAAACAAAAACAAAAAAAGCCGAAGATTTCAAAAAATAAATGTTTCAAACAAAAATGCTTTGGTAGAAGGCTAAAATAAAATTTTGACAATGAAAAAAATATTACAGTAAGTTAACAGGAGTCATTTTTAAGTAACCAGAAAAAGTATTTTTAAATACAGAAAAAACCCAAAACTTTCTTTTTATATCTTTAGTAGAAATAACCATAGTCTATTATTTATGCACCTGACGGGACAGCTAGGCAACCATGTTCACATTCTGACTCAAAAAGATTCAAAGATTTGTCCAAGACTACATCTAACTGATGACAATATAAGAACCGTTTTTGTGGCTCAAATGTACTCGCCAGTGACCACACAGGAGAAAGAAGGCTGTCTTCTTTGGACAACATGACAAATAAATTGAGATGGCACACAACAATTAAATTTAGATGGTAGGAGTGGGAGAAGGTCTATTAACTAATTATAATAAAGTCCTTTCAGAGACTAAGTTAACCTGAAAAAAGTAACAAACTTACCTGAGAAAAGGAACGAGGGTTGAACTCCTTTGCATTGGGATTCAGTGTTGATTTCCTAACTTGCCTAAACAAGAGAAAAATACTCAGGCCAGTGAAATTTGCATGGAATTTATTTTTCTAAACTCTTCCATACCTGATAATTTTTTAAAAAATGTTGAGATATATCAGCTTTAAACAATTTTCACTAGAAGATCATTAATCCTCTTTATTAAAGAAGAGTACCCCTTATTAAATATCTCTAAAAGCAATGCTTACTATACCAAAGCATGCAGTAAAAAACATTTTTTTAGAAAAGGGGCCCATGCAGTGCAGCGTTGGTGGTATAATGGTGAGCATAGCTGCTTTCCATGACAGGATCTCACGATGCAGCCCTGACTGGCTCTAAACTCCTGTCTCAGCCTCCCAAGTGCTGAGATTACTGGTGTGCACTACCACATCCTAAAAATGCAATAATTTTTAATGTAACAAGAAAATGTTTATATGACATAACTTGAGAAAAACCATGGCTCTAATAAAAATTTTTCCCTCCAATCAATCAGTAGTTCTTCAACAAACTTTATTCCAAAAGTTTAACTACAACTGGGCTGTTTGGTACCCAGAACACACAGATTAATGGTGATTAGGGTCTCAGGCTGGCCCATAAGACATACAACATGTAGATATGCAGAATGAAGATGAGTAAATGTAAACATTAGCTAAAACACTGTTTCTGATAAATAACACTCTGAGTTTGGGTACACCAAGTAGGGATACCAGATACTTCACTCTTTTTTTTTTAATTTGTTGGTACTTGGGGGTTGAACCAGGGCTTCATACATATTTTGCAAGTGCTATACCACTGGGCTGCACCTCTCCATTTTTTTGTTTTTGAGTCAGGGTCTCGCTAAGTTGTGCAGGTTGCCTCTGCCCTTAAAACTTGAAATACTCTTGCCTCAGCCTCCCACTTCACTAGGATTACAGGCATGCGTCACAGTGCCCAGCGATACACTTTCTTCTTGACTGTAGCAGCGCTTAGTCCTAGCAGCACATCTGGGTCAGTCCTGACTACAGTCCAGAGGAGATAGGTCCCCAAAACTGTAACTGTTCAACTATTGTACCTTTATAGAAAAAACCTATCTTAAGTTATGTCTAGTTTTTTTTGTCTTATAGTACAAAAAGTAGGGGAAAAGGAAGAGCTGGGAGGATACAATGACCTAATTTTCCTAAGATATTATTTGTTTACAGCATTTGTTTGTAAATAGCAGCTACTTATAAAGCAGTCTAAAAGTCCAGGTAGATTTGTGAGTTGGAAGGACCAAATACCTTAAAAAATATATTACTTGAAAACAGGATGTGCAAATTCCAGGTTTACTCACTCAGCTGTGTCTTTCTTCTCCTCTTTATCATCTTTCTCTTGTTTACATGCTGGACTTGAAGTCTGAACCCCCTGAGATGTGACCTCAGGCCCCCGCTTGTGTTCCGCAGTGCTAAGCACCGAAGGGGAGACTCCAGGGCTGTTTGGCTTGCTACTGCTGCTGGTGCAGGTACTGCTGCTCTCAATGAAAGAGTCCTTAGCACTTGGTTCAATTTTGTCTTTGATCAAATCCCTTGATTTTTCTCCCTCTCTATTTTTGTTTAGTAGTTGATCCATAGATTCAGATGTGGAACTCGGCTGTAACTACATAAAAAAAAAACATTTTTTTCTCCATGAGTACAAGCAAAGTAATATTGTCTGTGGTCATGAAATGACTCAAATAAAACTTTCTTCATAATTTGAGTAACTTTTATTTATTTTTTTGTGGTACTAGGGAATAAACCCAGGGCCTCGTGCAAACTTTGCAAGCTCTCTGCCACTAAGCTGCACCCCCAACCTATTATTTATTTTAAATTGAGACAGGATTTCACTAAGTTATGCATGCTGCTTCTGGCCTTGAACCTGTGATCCTCCTCCTTCTACCTCCTAAATCACTGGGATCATAGACATTTGCAACCACATCTAGGTAAGAGTAATATTTTTATTACAAGGCAACACTAACACAATGACTCTACAATCACCAAAATACTCAAATGTCCTAGCCTTTCAAGTTAAATATTTACAGCCAGGAGTGGTGGCACATGCCTGTGATCCCAGCAGCTTGGGAAGGTGGAGGCAGGAGGATCGCAAGTTTGAGACCAGAGGCGGTCTGTGTAACTTAGCGAGACCCTGTCTCAAAAAGTAAAAAAAAATGGGCTGAGGGTGCTGCTCAGTGGTCCAGCACTTGCAAAGCATGCAAGTGCGAGGCCCTGGTTTCAACCCTTAGTACTGCAAAAAAAAAAAAAAAAAAAAAAGTTAAATATTTACCATATGTCTACTCCATGTCAGCGATTGTGCTGCTGGATGGGGAAAGCATGAAACAGTTCCTATCCTGCTAGACTTGCCATCTGAGTAGTCCAGACACCTAACAGCAAAATGTAGTAAAAATGCCATGGGAACACAGCCTCTAGGAAGAGAAGGCTTCTCAATGGAGCTGTCATGTAGTGTAAGGCATGAACCATGTTTAGGTGGTTTTTGGAAAAGGGAACAGACCAAGCAAAAGAAACCACATATTTAAAAATCTGAAGGGCGAAGGTGGCTCCACCACAAAACAGATTAACACTAGTGGTGGGACCAAGGGTGGCACTCATAGGCACCAGTGTGAGACAGAAATGACCAACTACCCCAAGAGAAAGGAGATGATAAAGGAAAATAAAGGCGGTGTTGAGGATGCTGGCTGTTTGTTTTCAAGGTAATGGGAAGTCAGTGAGGAATTTTAGGTAGAGTAGAAAACAGAACAGAGCTACATTTCAAAAGGGGATGACTGCAGCCCTGAGAGAAAGGGGATGGAGGAAGGCAAGCAAAGGTGTCTATAGACTACTGTGAAGGCTGACCTGAGCCCTGATCTGGTGGGCTCAGGATGTCAGAGTAGATGCAACTTAAGGATGGCCCAACAAGAGTAACAGTCACTTGACCTTCTAAACCCTAAGCCTCTAAGCAAAGAAACTCGAAGTCAGGGGTGGGGATGAATGCCCATAATCCCAACACTAGGAAGGCTCTGGCAGGAGGATAACAAGTTTGAGGTCAGCATGGGTGACACAGTGAGACTCTGTTCTCTAAAAAACAAAAAACCACCTTAAAAAAACCAAAATCACCTCTAAGCATTAAGAGGGACAATAAAGGAGAGAAGATGACGAAAGTATTAGTGAAATAAATGACAAAGTTTTTAAGTTTGCAGACCAGAAGAAATAAAAGGCTACTACTGGCTGGAGATGATTCGCGATGCCGTCATGTGCCAAAGAAAGAAAACAGGGAAAGCTGAAGGAAATGACAAGCAAAAGAGGAAGAGGAGGACAGCAAGTAGCAGTAGCAAATGCCACAATGAGAACAGGTACAAGCAGCATCATGGGTAAATGAACTGCAAGAGGAATGTGCACGACAGGAGCCTCTTAGAAACCAGGGTGAGGGAGAAATTGCCTTTGCCTCAGCCCAGGTGAATAGTACTGTGCAGCTCAGGGGCACCTCAAGTTTCCTTGCACTAATACAGACATACAGCCTCATACAGCTGAGGGCCTGTCAATTGAGGCATTTATTTGGGCCAAGTAGATTTTTTTTTTTTTCCCTGCGGTACTGGGGGTTGAATCCAGGGCCTCACATTTGCATGCTTTGCAGGTGCTAGACCACCGAACTGCACCCTAAGCACCCCCCACCCTTTTTTGTTACTTTTTGAGACAGGGTCTCACTAAATTATGCAGACTGCCTCTGGTCTCAAACTTGTGATTCTCCTGCCTCCGCCTCCTCAGCTGCTAGGATTACAGGTGTACACCACCGTGCTGGTTCCAAATAGCAATTTAAGTCACAATATAATAAATTACTATTTAGCCTTCATTTCTTCACAAAATCTTTCATAGAAAATCTACAAATAATGGACCAACTATATTTTACATAAGACTTAATATTTTATCATAAGGGTCCTTGATGGGGGCAAAACTAAAACTTTTGTTATTTGCTCTTATTTTTATAATGGCAAACATATCTGTAGTACTTACTGTGGTATAGGCACTGTTCAAAACTATTTACGGGCTCATTCATTTAGTCTTTACAATTACTACTTGATGGAGATACTACTACTGCCACCTTCCAAATGGCAAACTCACAGAGAAATTAAGGTGCAATTCATGCTTTAAGAGGTAGGGGAGGATGGTGCTGGGGACTGAATCCAGGGCCTCACATGTGCTAAATACATGTTTTATCACTAAGATCCTTCCGTGACTCAGAGAAAGAAAATGTCAATAGTCACTCATTTGTATTTTTTAGTAACACGAAGTAACAAGTACTGAGTGCATACTATGTGCCAGGCACTACACTGAGTACCTCACAGGCAACATCTCATTTAGCTCTCACAAGAACAAGTTCTACAGTTACATACAAGTATTCTACAACTGAGGCACTGAGGCATGTATTCTCTCATTATTCCATTTTGGCTTGGGAGAAGGAGATAACATGCCCCAATGTTATAAATACAATGTGTGAGAGCCAAGATTCAACCCAGGTCTATTTACCTCTAAATCCTTTATAATATATTATTAGCAATTATAAGATTATATTATTAGCAATTCTTGTACAAACCCATTAGCACTCACACATAGCTTTACTAGAGCCTACAGAAAGCTCTCAACAGAAAAGGGTGGGAGGGGGCCACTAAAAATTAAAAACCCATAGGGTATTCCTATTTCTGTCTCAATGAAAGATGAAATTTTTACGAACAAAAGCTGTTCAGGGCCATGTGTACAATGCAAGGGTAGTGCTGATGATTTATTTGTTCACTCAACAGTGCAGTATGCAATACATACTAGTCACTGTTAAAAGCATTGCCAGAAGCTGAAACATACCATATAGCCAGCCCTGCCATTTCCTAGCCACGTGACTCTGGACAAATTATTTAACTTCTCTTTGCCTCAGTTTCCTAATGCACACACTGCAGACAGTAACAGAGCTTGCTTCAAAAGGATGCTGGGAAAGTAAGGGTGTAACACATAAGCACTTACAACAGTGTCCGATACATAGGAAACAATAAATGTACACTAGTAACGATTTAAAAGAACATAAATTATAAAGCTCACCCTTTCTAATATTCACTTATGGACAAGGGAGTTATTCGTAAGAGACTCAATAATACATGATTGTCCAGACTCCAAAAAGTGTAAGATCAAGTCCTAAAGAGATAAATTTTTAATGCTATCACTTCCTAGAATCTAAGAGTCACGTACTAATAAAGGTTTACACAAAGTTGTGATGATGGCCAAGATGTTTTCTACTAAATGGAGGTTTTAAAATATATTAACTGTAATCAAGACAGTATAGTATTAGCATAAGGATAAGACATACAGATCAATGGAGGAAAACTGAGAGTGTACTAATTTTCACATTTGCAGTAAACTGATTTTCAACAAGAGTACAAAGACAATTCAACAGGGGAAAGAATAGTATTTCAAACAGATGGTACAGGGTTAAATGATAACTAAATGTAAAAGAATGACCTTGAACATCAACTCAGGTGTGTGCTATACACACATATATAACTACTCAAAATGAGTTGCAGGCCTAAAGGTAACTCTTAGAAGAAAGTAGAAAGTATAAATCTCCATAACTCTGGATTAGGCAATGATTTCTTCAATGACATCAAAAGTACAAGCATCAGTAAGAATAAAAATCAAACAAACCGGACTTCATCAAAATAAAAAATTTTTGTGCATTAAAGAGTAAGAAAGCCAGGCATGATGGCACACACCTGTAATGCCAGCGACTTGGGAGGTGGAGGCAGGAGGATCACAAGTTCAAGACCAGAGGCAGTCTGCATAATCTAGCAAGACCCTGTCTCAAAAAAGTAAAAAAAAATGGGCTGAGGGTGTAGCTCAGTGGTCCAGCACTTGCAAACCATGCAAGCACAAGGCCCTGGGTTCAGCCCTTAACTGAGAAAAAAAAAAAAAAGAATAAGAAAGAGCAGGGTGCAGTGGCACATACCTTTAATCCCAGCAGCTGAGGAGGCTGAGGCAGGAAGATCCCAAGTTCGAAGACAGAGGTAGCCTACACAACTTAGTGAAACTTTGTCTCATGATAAAAGATATAAAAATGGGCTAGGGGTGCAGCAGTGGCAGAGCACTTACAAAGGATGTATAAGGTCCTAGCTTCAACCCCCAAGTACTAGAAGAAGAAGAAGAAGAAAAAAGGAAAGAAAAAAAAAAAAAAAGAATAAGAAATCAAAAAGATAACCTACAGAATGGGAAAGAAAAATCTAAACACCATATTACCTGAACAGAGGCTTGTATACAGATCATATTTAAAAAAAAAAAAAAAAAAAAACTTTTATAGAGGTAAGGATGTAGCTTAGTAGTAGAACACTTGCTTGCCCAAGTCCTTGGATTTAATCCCAACACTGGAAAAAAAGCAAAAACTAAAAACAGAATAACTGCCCTCCCCTCCCCCAACACACAACTATTACAGAGGGAGGCATCATGGTGAATCTGTAATCCAAGCATTGGGGAGGTGGAGGCATGATATTTACAAATTCCAGGCCAGCCTGGGCTACATAGTGAATTCAAGACCAGCCTGGACTACAGTGTGATACTATCTCAAAAACAGAACAAAAGACAAGCTTATACACTGCAAACGGGGATGTAAAATAGTACAACTGAGTTGCCCAACAGCTTTGCGCTTTCACAAAAGGTTTCACACAGAATCACCATATGATCCCAAAATTATACTCCTAGAGAAATGAAGGCATATATCCATATATTAAATGCATACTAATATTCATAGAAGCATTAATCATAATTGTAAAAATGTAATATCCTAAGTAGCCACCAACTGATAAATGGATAAACAGAATATAATTTGGTCAAAAATTGGAATAAAGTATCGCTGCATGCTCCAACACAGATAAACTTTAAAACACTGTGCCGAGTCAAAGAGGTCAGACACAAAGACCCACATACTCTGATTCTATTGATAGGCAATGTTCAGAACAGGCAAATCCAAGAAACAGAAAGTAAAAGTAGTGGTTGCTTAGGGTAAGGAGGCAGAGAGAGCTGAAGGCAATGGAGTGACAGCTTAAAGGGTATAGGGTTTCTTTGGGGAATGATGAATATGTTCTATGATATACTGTAGTGATAGCTGGACACTGTGAATACACTAAAACCAAGTTGTACACCTTTAAAGAGCAAAACTGTATGACATGCAAATTATATCTCCATAAGGCTAGTAGAAAATTACACTAACTCATAAGCTACAAAGTAAAAAAGTAAAAGTATTTTCTTCTTCCATAATATAATTAATTCAATGTAAGTATACTATAAATAGAGACTGGTTATAAAAACAAGACATACTGAGAAAAAACCCAAATGGGCAAGAATACCTACAGCATAACATCATTTATATTAAATTTAAGATTATACAAAATAGTATCATCTATTGCTTAAGGGGTTATTCACAGGCAGTGTGAGCAGAAGAACTGCACAGGAAAGAAATTCTTCCTCTGGAAGAAGGAGGAAGCAGCAGCTTAGGAGGGCAAGTACACAGGAAGACTTTATACTAGAAGGCTGGATAGTGGGCGCATGGTCACTCATTCATTATTCTTTGAATTACCTATGTTGACTATTATAACAAATTTAAATTGAAATTAACTATTAATGGCATTAAAGCTGAATATATGTGCTAAAGTATGAAATAACTGCAGTATTTTGGATGTTGCTAATAAGAAAAACTATTAGTAAAAAGTTGACAAACACTAAAACTGGAACATGGGCTAGAAAAAGGCTGCCCTTATGCCTTTGGTTCATTCATCCATTAATTCAGGCATTTTTTAAGGCTGGTGATCAGCCTTTGCCCTGCTAAGAAGGTAAGTTTCAAGATGTCTTCAGTTGTTTTCAAAATCTACCTTGATATTTACAATACAGATTAGTCAATTTTGTGCAAAAGAATGAAACAGTAATCAAGAAAGGTTCAAGATATGTTCAGGAAAGCCTGTCCTAAGAGATAGAAATATTACAGAAAGACTACCATAGGGGTTGGGGATGTAGTTCAGTGGTAAAGCACTTGCCAGCACTGTTAAAATAAAAAAGTGAAAGACTTCCACCACAATTAATATATTTACTTCTTGTTGTTGTTGTTGTTGTTGTTGTTAGGTGCCGTCGAGTTGGTATCCGACTCATAGCGACCCTCATAGGGTTTTCAATGGCTGACTGTTTCGGGATTGCCTTGGGAGTGGATTGCCAGGCCCTTCTCCCATTTTTGCAGTGCTGGGAATTGAACTCGGGTCCTCAGAGACTGCAGTGCAGCGCTCTACCCACTGAGCTAAACCCCAGCCCATACATTTACTTACAAAGTGGAAATCTACAAGTACCTTGTAACATCAGGATCTGTAACACCTTCCACTGATCTCAACAAAAAATTAATGACTTGACCTTGCCCTATTAAACTGTACTTCACTGAGCAAGTAATCAAGTGAACATCATATGACAAGCTACATTGTGATGGATTCCAATCCTCATGATTATACTTTCATTTGATCCCTATAGTGTTTTACCAAATCTAATGATTTTAGGTTATCTACTTAACCAACAAGCAGATAATTTTAAGAGTGTTTAGCTTTTTGGTGAGTGCAGTGGCTCATACCTGTAATCTCAGCAACTCGGGAGGCAGAGGCAGGAGGACCACAGGTTTGAAGCCAGAGGCAGCCTACATAACTTTGCAAGACCCTGACACAGATAAAAAGTAAAAAATGGGCTGGGGATGCAGCCTAGTGGTAGAGCACTTGCAAAGTATGTGTGAGGCACTGGGTTCAACCCCTTGTAGTATCAGGGGATGAAAAAAAAAATGTTTAACCTTCTGCATACATGGCTTAACGTTTCTGAGTATATATATATATGTACTTTTATAAACTCATGATATAAAAAAATAAAAATATAAATATAAAAAAACTCATGATATAAAAAACTCATGATAAAAAATATTAATAATGTTTATGATTTATTTTTCAAAACTCTAACTCATTAGTCAGTAAGACACTTACCCTAAAATCATTCTTAAACTTCTTTAAATCATCAATCTGTTTTCTATGTTCAGAAACAACTGATGATGTACCTGTAAAATCAAAAATTATTAGATAACTATTTATGACATTTAATTTCCCATTTTTTCTGTATGGGACGTTAGAAATAAGATTAAGATCTATATTAAAGGAATAATAACTTCAAATATTAATTCTATATGTTGGGTTTCATTAGATTATATATTTATAAATACAAAATACTAAGAAAATATATTAAAACAAAAACTCTGTATGAAAGATGAAATTAGACACACATCTTCCTATTTCCACAAGTCTAAAGTATTTTAAACACTCTAACCTTTATTTTCGGCTTTTGAGAAGCTAGGTGATGTTTCATTGGCCTTAATATTTTCTTTATTCCCTGCAGGAGAATTCTGCCTCTGATCTTGAAGCCTGGAATCCTTAGCTAGAAAATAATTTAAAAAATAAAAACAGAATCAAAAGTTAGAAAAGTAGGGAAGCATTCAACACTTTTTATTTCCCATGTTTTTGGAAAAAAAATTATCTTCATTAAACAGAGGCTCTCATCCTAGACATTATATGAAACACCCATGAGTATATTTATATAGGTATTTGATACCCAAAGAATGAATGTTAACCTTCATGACAACAGACATTAAAGAATACTATGTATGAAATTAGTGGTGTTATGTAACCAATTTACATAAAAATTTAAAGGTGCATTCAAAATATATATCTATGAATAAAACAACACAGAATTTGTTATATAATATTAATCTCTGGAATGGGAGAAGGATGTGGCAGTTCACTCTTGACAGCAATCCCAAAACAATTAGCTATCGAAAACCCTATGAGGGTCGCTATGAGTTGTATGACTTGACAGCACTTAACCACCACCACCTCTGGAAGTCTTTTGTCACATACCCTCAATCGATGGGGTCACAGCTCTGTTGGATGCAGGGCTGGCAGGTGTAGGAGATGCAGAAGGAATAGGCATGGCAATGGTTTCAGCCGGGATAATGCCACCTTGGGGAGAAGCAAGTACTGGCCCACTGGGAGTGTTTCCATTACTGTTCTGTCTGGGAGACCGGGGTCTGTGGGTTTTTGGAGATAATCTTGGAACTGGAAGGGAAAAGTTATTTGTTACATTCTCAGCACAAGTGCCACTTCCTCAAAGAGGTGTCCCTGAAGATGCAGATAAAACAGTCCTCTCCAACACTCCTTAATGCCCTCTTTTCTTTTTTCTTTTCTTTATTTATTCATTTATTTACTTATTCTATTCTATTTTTTGCAGTACTTGAGAGTTGAACCCAGGGGCTCACACATGCTTTGCAAGTACTCTACTACTGAGGTGCACCTCCAGCCTACTTTTTATTTTATTTTTTATCTTGAGACAGGGTCTTGCTAAGTTACACAGTTGAAATTAAGAACGTAAGTATTTGAGCCTGGTGTGGTGGCGCATGCCTGTAATCTCAGCAACTCAGGAGGCGGAGGCAGGAGGATCGTATGTTCGCGGCCAGAGTTTCTGTGTAATTTAGTGAGACCTTGTCTCAAAAAGCCAAAAAAATGGGCTGGGGGTTCAGCTTGGTGGTCCAGCACTTGCAAAGCATACAAGTGTCAGGCCCTGGGTTCAACCCCCAGTACCACCACCAAAAAAGAACATAAGTATGTGAAGAAAGACAGCAATTGCTAATACCTAAGAATAGCTATAGTTTTTCCTTCCAAATTAAATGCACTAACTTTGAAATAAAGTATTTTGAATGAAGTTTGAAACCAAATACCCAAAGCAAGATAAAAGCCACTTTTTAAAGAAAGACAGCAATATTCTGTATTAAACTGTTGATTATTCTTCTAAAAAGGTGAGAGATCTCTAAGAGGGAGAAGGCCTCTTCCAACTAATATGCTAAAATAGCTTTCGTATCTTGTAGTCCACCTTACATGCTCTTTCTTGCAATGTCAAGATCCACTGTGCAGGGACTAAGAAAACTAGGATCCAATTTAGCCAAGAGGCTTAGATAATAAAAAAACAGTACAATTATGATTGTTATTTTATGTGACCTCAAAGTAAGTATCTAATAGATTTCATATTCCACTACAGACCTATTTGCAGAGCTCAGATTCAAAAGAGGAAAATGGTATAATTGACTTCACTTTAGTGTCATTTCCCTACGTCACAGGGTCATTGAAGGAAACTATTATTCAACTGTCTTTTTTCTAATTAGTGAAAACAACAAACCTGTAATGCTATTTTGAGTGTATCTCTAAAACTGCTTTTATTTTCTTGTTTCTAATGTTGTTCCTCTCAAAATTCAGTTCCAGACCATCTGAATAGTGTCAAAGGACTAACAGGACAGCTGAAGATGAGTTTTGATTTAATTTCCTTGCTAAATTTACTTTAGACCAACAAGAAAACAAAGTGCAAAGGAATTTATAATGTAATTATGAGAATAAACATTATATGAATCTCATGAGATAATGCATATCAACTAAGAAGACATTTAACAGTCCATAAAGGCCTTTTTTCTGTCAAAGGCTCTATGACAAAGATTAAGAAAAAATATTCATTGCATGCTCAGCTCCCCACAGTTATTAGGGGAGCAAAGCATTAAGGATCAATTGACAAAGGAGCCAAAGTAGTCTTAGCCTAATTCTAAAATCTTGTCAAAGTGCAACTTTCACACTTTTATAGCTGCTATCAGTGTCTTATTCAGGCTCTAATCACAGATAAAAGTTGACCCTCTTTTCTGTGTTCAATATTCTTTACAAAAGAAATATAGTTGGGCATCAGTGCTATTTATAGATGCTATGGAAACACTGCACTCAAAGCCCAAAATAAATGTCTGCAGAATGAATCAATGAACAAAGTCGCTAAAAAGATAGGAAACCGAGTCCTTTCAAATAGTGTTATAAACAGTATTTGTCATTTATTACAGAATAACCAAAAACTACCTTCACACTTACGAACTTTGTAACAATTCAGCACAAGACCACAACATGTACTGGACAAGATGACCACATGACTTGCTCTAACCTAAAATGAATAAGTGGTTGAGCCCAGAATTAAAATGTAAATTTCCAAGCCAGGAGGGGTGGTATATGCCTCTAATCTCAGCGTATGGGAGGCTGAGGGAGGAGGATCAAGACCAACCAGGCTTCATGGTGAGACTCTGTCTCAAACAAAACAAAAAAAGGAGTTTCCTAATTCCTAGTCATTTCACTATTTTTAACAGAGACACACTTCCTCAAACAGAGCTCTAGCTCAGCCCTTTTTGACATCTGGCGTAATTCCCACATGATGACATCTGGCGTAATCCCCAAATGTCCAAGCTAAGATACCTACCCCCACTGACCACTGCTGACCACGTTCCCCCTGCAGGATTGGCCCTTGCCACTGGAGGAGTAGCTGCCTCAGTTGGTGGATTGTGGGATACAAACTCTAGGCCACTGGATATGGAGCCCCTCCCAGCAGAAACTCTGTGGTTTCGAGGGTGTCGCTGGGCTTTTGGAGACATCCTTGGAGGCCCTAAGAAAGGAAAAGTGAGTATCTCATAAATGCTACAATGTCCATCAGTACCACTTTGCTGCTAAATACACACACACTTATCTTACTGAACAGTTCCTCCTTGGCTAAAAAATGAAAAAATAAAAAACACCATCCTCAGAATTATTTTGTGGATTGCCACAAGTTTATGAATGAATTTTGTTTCCCTTTATTTATAATGAAAAGGAGGGATGAAGGTGGTGTTAAGAAATCAAACAATAACATGTCTCAGCTCTTAAAAGAACTTTAGCAATCTGTTTATACTCCTTATTTGTAGGCATATAAAAGTATAATAAAACATTAACTGAAGTTATAGCTACACAATGGAATAATTTTTACTTTACCAAGTTTTTTGTGTTTTTTTTTTTGCCATACTGGGGACTGAACTCAGGGCTTCATGCATACTTTGTAAGCACTCTCTACCACTGCACCTGTAGTCCCTTTTTAAATTATTTTATCTTGAGACAGAATCTCACTAAGTTACACAGGCTGCCTCCATCCTTGAACTTGGCATCCTCCTGCCTCCACCTCCCAAGTCGCTGAGGTACCAGGCATGAGCCACCAAGCCCAGCTAATCTACCATATCCTTTCACATTTCCACCCCAAATTTTCTAAAATATAGTACTTCAAAATTAGATAAAAATAATTACATATGTATTTTTACAGTACTAGGAACTGAACTTGACCTTATCCATTTGGTAAGTCCTCTACCACTGAGCTAAGTCCCCAATCTCCAGAAAGAAACACTTCAAAACAAAACACTATTATTAATCCCCGCACACTGCTGTACTACTGAAATACATATTCATACCCTTCTTATTCTGCAAAATGTTAGTTTATCTTCTACCTCTTCTTCCATGATCATCAATTTCATAAATCATGGCTTAAAATAATCCTCACCTGTACATAGTTTCTCAGACTTCACAGGCTGTGAGTTAAGAGTTTTATTGTTAAAGCATGACTTGTAAGATCAAAATAGATGACACCTGGGGAAGAAATTTGTGCCGTATAAATTGTCAAAATTCTACATCACTGATCCTGCCACGGCATCAGTGATTTCTCTTTCTAGAGCAGTCTGCTGGGCAGTAGACCAAACCACCAAGTGAAGGTCTTGGCCAGAACTGCCCCCATCACAGAAGCTTGATGGCTCTAATAATTTTTTTTTTTTTTTTTTTTTTGCAGTACTGGGGGGTTGAACCCAGGGCCTTGCACTTGCATGCTCTGCAAGTGCTGGACCACTGAACTGCACCCTCAGCCCATTTTTTTTTTACTTTTTGAGACAGGGTCTCACTAAGTTACGCAGACTGCCTCTGGTCTTGAACTTGCAATCCTTCTGCCTCCGCCTCCCGAGCCGCTGGAATTACAGGCGTGCGCCACCTTGCCCGGCTGGCTCTAATAATTCTTAGTGCCAAAGCTAAGGCTCATTATCCATAGCATACTGCCAAACTATGTAGAGCATCACATTAACATGTGTCCCTGGTAGAAATTTAATTATGGACACAATGTTTAAAAGAATGCTAATGTTATAGATAATGTTGAATGAGAGATATCCAGCATTTTAGAATAATGCAGAAGGTATATTTCTGTGTGACTTATTCACAACCTGTTAATGACTTTTAAAAATCTAATACATTCTCATGGTACAAACATCATTTGTTCAAACAATGGATAGTAATATATACTTCAACAGACCTTAGCTTTGCATTTAGGAGCCGAGCCACTGTAAGAGGCACTTCTGAGACACCTTGAAAATTAGTGAAACTTACTATTCAGTATTAGTAGACAATATAGTCAAGGTCATATGACCTCATTGCCTGTATGGCAATAATTTGTTTAAAAATAGCCAACATAGTTTATGCACAGAAACAGTTTATGTAAAAAACTTTCTTAGTCCCAATATAAGGTATTCAATTGTGATTTTAATGAACACATTTGATTAAATTTTAACACAAATATTCTGAATATGAAAAGGACACTATCATTTACAAAGCAGGATTTTTAATTTGTATACTACACTTAAACTAGAATGCTACCTTCCTACAACATATCCAAGTATTTGGTATGTCACAGTGGTGGGTTTAGCATCAAGTACTGAGGAAGAATTATAAGATTTTATCCTTGTTTTTGACAGGGCAAGAAAAAAAGCCTAAAGATGCAAACTCATAGCTGTTTTTTATTAATAATTTTATTTCTGAAATTAACATAGACTTTCCTTTCACTACTTTGCAAAAGTATCACAAAGCTAACTTTTAAAAAATTATTCAATTAAATTTAGAATTCCTCAGGTATTTTAAAAATTACTCTGTACTATAACCTGAAGATAGGCCTATAAGAGCAGGCACATGGAATGTCAAACTTGACAAGGATCCCTACAACATCACCCCTGACTTGGCTAACAGGAAGGTTCATTAGTACCCTGACCAAAGAGCTGTAAAATGACAGGTCTCCAGTCAGGCCAAGCCCAGGTGAGAAAAGTTTACTGTTCACCACTAACAGTGCCTCCAATGTCAATGAGGAGGCAGAGGCAGACGCCACGGACAGACCTCGCTGGGACTGCGCAGGAGCACCAATACCAAGCAAGAGATTCAATTCTTGTTCTTATATTCAGTTCACAGCTTTTCACAGCATTTATCAAATTTCTCTCTAATGAACAAAAGGTTAATAGAAATAGTTTTAATAAACTAAAGTTAAAACACAGAAATTATAGGTTATTAAATAATGAAGAGGAAACTATTTTGTAATTATAAACTCACATAGGAGTTAAACAAAGACAAACAAAAACATGAACAAATTGTGGTATTGTACCTTCTGAAGACATGCGTTTAGGCATAGTAGAGACAGGAGCTGGAGAACCATGAGCAGAGGGGTGAGACGGGGGTCTGGATGGCCGCGAGGGGGGCCTGGAGGGCGGCCGTGTAGGGGTGGCTGCCCGAGGTGGAAGAGAGTTGGGACCTGACTGGTAGCGAGAAGGTGGGCGAGAGGAAGGAGATGGGCAAGGCGATGGCCAGGGAACACCTGACAGAACAAATGATATGAAGGAAAGTATAAAAACTAAAGAAAAAAATGAGGGAAAAAGTAAACAGAAAAAAAGTAAAATGACAAAAATGATTTCTTGTACATTTTAACCCTTTGAGGACAGTCATTTGATTTGTGATAAGTTTTAACATAACTGACATAAATTCACATTTTACTCAACCTCCTCAAAATTAAGTGTTTAAATGAATACACGTTCCCAAAGGGTTAATAAGGATCTACACATAGTATTGAAGAAGACAATTAAGACTTTGTCTAGTAATCCTGCTTCTATAACTGTTCTCAGTAATCAATCGTGAAAGGAATGTAACAGATGTAGATAATTTTACATAATAAAACACAGTAATTCCCACTTAGGAACAAGATTATTTACTATTTAGTTTTAGCTCTGTAACAATGATAATAAGCCAACAGCTACCAAACCCAACTTAGAAGGCGGGTTTCTTCTATCTATGATTTCTTCATCTATGATTTCAGTATGAAATCTTATTAAACAAGTCCTATTTAAGTAGAAATAAAACTTACTTCTACTATTTTCGAAAGTCACAGAAGTAACAAAAGTTAATACTCATTGCTCTTTCATCTCCTAATTTCATTAGGCTAGGAAAGGGGGAACCTTCTAAATATCTTATGCAGTTATATGTTTATCTAAGAGACTGCTTAATACACAATCCAACTACAAAGCAGTCATCACCACAGACCCTCATATTAATGAACATGCAATAAAAACACAGCTGAGATGTACTACTGCAGATCACTTACCTCGATCTTAGGACACTGCCCAGGTCTCCTCTCCAGAGGGGTTCACACTCTTGAGTATCACACATTTCCCAGCCCCCTTCAAATTTTTACTCTGAAAATTCTGTTTATAAACAACTAAACATCCTTGGGGCTGGGGTTTAGCTCAGTTGGTAGAGCGCTGCGCTGCAGTCTCTGAGGTCCCAAGTTCAATTCCCAGCACCGCAAAAATGGGAGAAGGACCTGGCAATCCACTCCCAAGGCAATCCCGAAACAGTCTGCCATCGAAAACCCTATGAGGGTCGTTATGAGTCGGATACCGACTCAACGGCACATAACAACAACAACAAACACCCTTACTCAATTAGCAAAGAAATTTCAACCCTATTAATAAGAAAATACTCAAGAGTGTTCTTTTGGAGAGGAGTTCTGGAGAAAAAACTCAAGGAAAACAAACAAAATTGGAAACTTAAGTGTTCTCTATTTTTCTAGCTTTCCAAATTTAAATGCCTAAAATTGAATGCCCACTCATTTCTCTAAATTATTATTAATTGTATTCAACTTGATTTAGAGATTATCATAGAAAATATCCTTATATTGAAGATTCAAGTTTCTTTAACCTATCTGCTAAACTGTAATACATACCTTAGAGACTAAGATTGGGTTTTTTTTGGTGGGGTGTGTGTATGTGTGTGTTTTGTGATACTGAACCCAGGGTCTCGAGGATACTTTGCAGGTGCACTATTGATGACCTGCACTTCCAGTGCCTTTTTTTCATCTTGAGACAGGTCTTCCTAAATTATGCCGACTGCCTCTGTCCTCGAACCTGTGATCCTCCTGCCTCCATCTCCCAAGTTGCTAGGATTACAGGTGTGTACCATATCACTCAGCTTTTGTGGTATTTTTGAGTACATTTCTCTTATCACTTTGAAATGACTCTTGGTCGTGTCTTGGATTACAAATTAATTTAAAGCCTTTCTTGAAGTAAGCATAAAATAAGTACATAAACCATTAATGAAAATTAATCTATACTACTGAGAGCTTCACATCCATTAGGACTGTCCATATAAACTGTCTACATAATTTTATTATCCAGTGTTCATAAAATTGAGAACAGACCCAAAGTTTCCAATTTCTTTATACGTGGAATGTTTTTTGGCCAATGAATGTCGGTGATAAATTTAGCACCTTATCTTAGTATATACCAAGTATTTTGTCATACTGAATAGGCCAATGACTTATACAATGTTTTTTACTAATTTGCTATCTACAAAAGAAAATTTAAAGTAATTTTGAAGTAAAAACTACTCCACAAAAATCATTAATGATGTTCACATTCCTAGCAATTATGTCAAGTCTTTTAACTATTTAGAAATCTCTATAATTGATCAATGACATTGACAAATTTGGTCAAAATACTTGCCTCCATTAACTACTCTTTGGTCTGAACCAGAATTCGGGTTGAAATCTGAAGTGGATCTTGATGGCACGGAGCCTGATCCAGGCTGGCCCATACGCGGTGAATTCTGTCTCCCACTTCCCCAGGATATGACTTCTCTATTTCTTTGTCCAGGAGGAATATATTTATTTTCCCTGAAAATGAGAGATCCTCTAAATAATTTTATCCTATAAGGTACCAGGCTAATGAAACACATCTAAAAGTACTTAGGCAGAAGGGATGCTTGTTACAGAGTTCACCACTAACCCTCACTGTCCTCTCTTCCACCTTGCCCTGAGTTCTAGCCTCTGGACTTTCCTGTCCTACATGCTCTCCTCCTAAGCACACAGTTTAACACACATGTGCTCATTTTCATTCTACTTGACTTCTCTATAACTATTTACCTCCTTAAAATTATTTTGTCCTTATCCTTCTCAATTTTATTTTCTCAGAGATCTCTTTTGGCTTTTTGTGACCTCAATGTCATCAACACTGATGAATCCCAAATCTGCACCGCCAGTCCCAGTCTCCACATGTCCCACTGGACATTTCAACACCTATCACCACACTCAAAGCTCTGAATGCCTTGAAGGCAGGATTTATCTCTTGCTCTACCAGGTGTGCAGCTGGTGTTCTCCAACACGTTTATAAATAAATGAAATACCCGCAGGTCCCTTGTTGTTGCTGTTGTTAGATGCCATGGAGTCATGTCCCACTCATAGCAACCCTCATGGGGTTTGCAATGGCTGATTGTTTCGGGATTGCCTCGAAAGTGGATTGCCATGTCCTTCTCCCATTTTTGCGGTGCTGGGAATCAAACCCAGGACCCCAAGAGACTGCAGAGTGGTGCTCTACCAACTGAGCTAAATCCCAGCCCCACACAAGTCCCTTAAATGCAATAAATTGCACAAACTGAGTCATCATTTCTCCCCTCAAAACTGCTCTATGTTTCTATCTCCACTATCAGTACACTGCTAAGCTGCCAAGTAGGCCTCAGGTCACTCATGATTTTCCTAAGGTTTTCACCACTAGCCTTGGTCTAGCTGGTTACCAAGTTCTCCTGGTTGAACTATACAATACACCAACAGGGATCTTACAGTCCTCGACATTCTGAGAATGTTCCCCCTATCCTTTGCTGGGGGCACTCTTCAGCATGTCAAACAAGTCATTCCACCACCTCAGATACTATCACTACATGCCACCAATGTACCACAAAACCAACCCTTGGTTCCAGACCCTGGGTTTTTTAGGTGGCCGGGTTCTTTAACAGAGCCATACTTCTGTGCACATCTCACAAGGTGAGAAATTCCTCTCCCACACTCCTCTCTGCATAGCAGACAGACCTTATTGTCCTATCACAAAATGTCACCTCCTTAATGAGGCTTTCTCTGACTTTACTACTTCTTCTTCACCCTAGATATTCCTAGTATTGTGAGCCCATCTTTAATCTAGCAAATCATACTGTACTATTACTATGTTGTTCATGTCCCTGCCTCTGATCATTATTCTCTAATGAGCTATTCCAGATCTTGGCTAGCTCATCATATATTCGACATGGCTCCAAAGAGCTGACTCTCAAAAACAATTTTCTAAGATTACCATAATTTTTTCTCATAACAGAATCTTAAACCAAATCCATTTGCATTTTCTACCTAAGCTTCATTAAAGAAAGAGGAAATATAATAATACACCTTCTCACACAGACCTTGAGTTGTGTATCCAAAATACTGCATCATGATTTCCTTTAAATACCTAGTGTTTATGCTGTGCCCCTCACGTTCACTGGAATTTCTCTGAACTGCTGTATATTTTTCTTCCTCGCTCCTATCATCATTTTCCAGGGCCACCCGAGCTTTGTACTGAGCACTTGATTCAATTTCTTCTGCTAACTGGTTTGCTCTGGCTTCCCGTTTTAAAAATTCTTCTGAGTTATCCCTTTCCAAGGGCACCCTAAAACAAGAGGAAAAACAAAGTGATTATTTTAAAGTCATGGTTTACATATGTGTCACAATCAACTATTAAATTTTATAGAGCCAGGCACGGTGGCGCACACCTGTAATCCCAGTGGCTCTGGAGTCGGAGGCAGGAGGAACACAAGTTCAAGACCAGAGGCAGTCTGTGTAACTTAGCGAGACCCAGTCTCAAAAAAAGGGGAGGGGGGTGTTAGGGGTGCTCAGTGGTCCAGCACTTGCACAGCAAGCAAGCATAAGGCCCTGGGTTCAATCCCCAGTACTGCAAAAAAGAAACTATAGTATGGAATACTACGAAAACTGCAGAAGTTCCAGTGCTTTGCTTATAAATCAAAGTTAAAATTTTGTTCTTCTATCCTTTACATAGAAGAACACACTTAATTTACTTAATTTATTTTATATATTTTTTATTATTTTTTATTTTTATTTTTTGAGGGGAACACGGTCTTGCTATGTAGCCCATGCTGGCCTCGAACTCCTGTGGACCCTTCTGCCTCAGTCTCCCAAGTGTACACCACCACACTTGGCTAGAACATTTAATATTTCAAGAATTGGTTGAGATATTCAAAATCTCTACTCTTGAGAACTTGATAGTAAGAGAATAATTCATTCATATAATTATTTAAACATAAACTCTAACAGTAATATTTACTCAACATAATAATTAGATGAAAAATCAAAGACAAATGCACAAAAGTAAAAGCAAACTTTTTAAACTTACGTATATGAAGATAAACTGCTATCATATGTAGATACTACACCATAATTTTCTTCATTATACCGAAACATATCATTGGGATCCCATCCATTTGACTAGAAGAAAATGAAGGTCATTTTTCAAAATGACAAAGTATTTATCTTCTTTAATTCAGTTACAATCAATATCTATAGTAATAACACCTAACAATCTGTACTAGATAAATCTAGTAAATTAAAAAACAAGCAAACCTCTCCTTTAAAAATGTTGTAAGGAAAATCTTTTTGTCTTCACATCAGCCCCTCAAATTGGTAAATAACTATACAACACAATTATTTAAAAGGTTATTAGAAAAGGTTAGAACATTTTAGATACTTCATAAAATCAGAACCTTGGCTCAGGATTCTCTCCTTCCTTTACCCTCTAACAGCCACCTTCCAGAGACACCTATGTATACTGAAATCTTCTTGAGATCTCTGATCTCCAGGTCTATGGAAGATGTCCGCTTGGGTGGGTGGGTGGGTGGGAGGGTGGGTGGGTGCGCGCGCGTGTGTGTGCATGTACATAGTTTTCTTTCAGACAGTGTCTTGTTCTACAGTCTAGGATGTCCTGGAACTCATAATCCTCCTGCCACTACCTCCCAAGTGCTGGGATTACGGGCATGTGCCACCATATCTGGCCTTTTGTTGTTGTTGTTGATGTAGCGTCTTGCTAAGTAGCCCAGGCTAGCCTTTAACTCATAATCCTCCTGCCTGTGCCTCACCAGAGTTGGGATTACAGGCATGGATCATCACAACTAGCTTGTGTGTGCATTTTGAATTTTGATAAACTTTGCCCAGTTCTCCCCTAAAAAGTCTCAATTTATCCATCATATTAATAGGGTAAAAGGAAGGCCTATTTTCCCATATTCCCCCACATAGGTGATATCGTGCACACCTGACATTATATTAAGTTATATGTGATTTTTTTCAAGTTTGAAAATTAATAATGATACGGTATCTACATATTTCCTGTCACAGGAAGAGAAGGTACTAATTACTAAGTTATTATGCCTTGAAAATTAAATACAAGATTCTGTTCTCAGTGGGAGGTTCTTCATATCAAATCAAGTTTTGCTACCTAAACAGTCATTTTCCACAAGACATGAATGTGTGTCTCTGAGCTTTCAATCCTAAAAATAGTCTGCTAAACATTTGATTTGTAGATACTGTATCTTGGAAAAACAAAAATAATATATGACAAGAGGCACTTTATAAACTGGCTTGTGTAAAGAATGAGCCCAGTTTAAGACCAAGAAATTTACCCAATGCTTTAATTCTAATGTACCCTAATTATTGACAAGAATGATGAGTACCTTCTCTTCATATCTCTATGTAAAGTCAACCCATAATTAAGCCATGATTTTCCTTAGTCTGCCTTACTCTGCATGTGTTCAAAGTAAAACACACTGGCATTTCTCATAGCTTCCAGTTTAAACTAGTAAGTTGTTTATTATCATTTAAGCATAAAGAAATAATTCATAAGCATAAGAACAGACATTGCACCTCTGTTTATAACCCTCACAAGGAAAGTAACAAAAAATATTTTTTATTTATTCTTTGCTTACTGACTGGGACAGTCTCTATTTATACCACTCTGCTGCTACAAGTATATTCACTATGTGAACAGAAACACTCTTAAGTTAAAACCAAGTGATAGGGTGTCATATGCTTACCACACTGACAGTATCATTGTCTGATATAACCACAAAGATGCTACTTACAACGTCATTTTCCAAAGCCTCCAGTTCCTCGCTGGTTGTGAGTTCACCTGCATCCCAGGGCTCCAGGTCCTTCTCCTTATGCTCACCATTCACTTTAGCGCTTATAGCAGAGTCCGTAAAAGCATCTGAAAAAGATGGTTTCAGCATCAATAATCAAAGATTAAGAAATAATAGTGAAAAGTGAATTTCTGATACAGAAATAATAGTACGTTTTCAAAAAATGCAGTACATGGTATCAGATGATTAGTAAAGATATTTTCTTCTTATATAATTTCAAGCCATGAAACATTTTAATGTACCCTCATAATTCATTAAAGATAATTACTTGTCTTTTAGAAGTGACTCAGAAAACTTTTACATATCTATCTTAAACAAGTTCTCTTTTGTTTAATGGAACCACTAATTAGATAAGGTTTCATAGAATTTGTGGCTATAAACCACACATGCAGATGTGTTTTAATCCAGGTCTCGCCAGGCATGGGAGCACACACCTGTAATCCCAGCACTTGGGAAGCAGAGGCAGGAAGACTGATTCACGTTCAAGACCACTCTGGTCTATATAGCAAGTTTCAGGCCAGCCTGGGCTAAAGAGACACTGCCTCAAAAAGCCAAAATAAAACAAAATAAATAAATACAGGTCTCTACGTAGGGGTCAGTATTCAAACACACTCTTGCCAAAAGTAAATGAAACTATTCCTTTTTTTTCCCTTCAGTACTGAGAGGTTGAACCCAGGGCCTCAAGCATGGCAAGGCATGTGCTCTACCACTAAGCTATACCCTTAGCCCCTTTTTTATTTTTGATTTTGAGACAGAGTCTCATTAAGTTTTGCAGGTGGCCTTTGACCTCAAATGTATGATCCTCCTGCCTCAGTTTCCAAAGGCACTAAAATATGAAATCATTCTAAATGACCCATCCCTTCACAGAACCAACTCTTCCCCATACCACCCTACTATAAAGTTCAGACCCTATAGGGCTACCTATGTCTAGAAGGTTCAATTGGCAGACTTTACTGAACTTCCTTCCTTTTTTTAAATTTTTCTTTTTCTTTTCCTTTTTGAGGTACTGGGGAGTTAAACCCAGGGTTTCATGCATGCTTTTGAAGTGCTCTACCACTAAGCCACACCACCCTAGCCTATTTCCTTTTTATTTTAAGACCGGGTGTCATTAAGTTATGCAGGCTGCCTCTGTCATCAAACTTGGGGTCTTCTTGCCTCCATCTCACAAATCACAGGGATATAGGAATGTACCACTACGCCTGGCTTCCTCATTGGACTTCCTATTAATGTATTCTTACTTGTGTCCACTCCTTCTCAGCTAATATTACTGAGGAGTCTGTGAGAACAATTTGGCATCTACATGTTCAGGCGACCTCCTATCTGGCTAAGGACATTTTCTGTATTTGAGAGTTAGAACTCAGGTAAGTAGCTAAACGTGATTACAAGATGCTTTGTAGATGCAGGCTTGCATTTAAATACCTAGCCTTGCTGAGCACTGTGATCATGCCTTTAATCCCAGCGACTCAGGAGGCAGAGATAGGAGGATCTCAACTTTGAGATTAGAAGCAGTATGCATAAGTTAGTGAGACTCTTATCTCAAGATAAAAAATTAAAAATGGGCTAGGTGTGCACCCAGAGGTAGAGCACTTGCAAAAAGTATGTGCAAGGCCCTGGGTTCAATCCTCAAGAACAAAAAAATAAATATCCAGACTCGTAGGGCAGCACCCACCACCAGAGAGGGAGTAATACTTCTGGTCTGGCTCTGCTGGAAAGTACGGTTTCCTGGCCAACATGTCCTTACCCTTATTGTAAGTTGCCACAAAGAGGAGGAGAGGAAGACTTCGCAGTTTAAAACACACAATTCTCCTTTAAGAGACAAATATAGGGGACTTCTGACTTGGCACTCTTTCTCTGTCACCATCTCCCCAATGGTCAAGGTGATGCCAAAAGAAGACATTTAAGCAGGCAAAGTTAGGGAGGGCATTGCATCCTAGCTAACTCTAACCTCCTCTCATGCCAAACTAGGGGTGGGTGAGCATGGTTGCATGTGAATACGTTAGGGAATAAAAGCATCAGTATACCTAAGCAGCCAGCCCCACCAGGAGCACTACTCCCACTGCAAGCAATTATAAGAGACAAGACGGTGCAGAAGGAGAGTCCTAGAACAGCAGGCCTCAGCTCAGGGTAGGATGCAACTTTCACTGGAAGATGGCTACACTCTAAAAAAGCTCTCTTAAAAGGTTCTAAAAGACTGCTATTGTCTTCCCAACAGCCTATCTTCAGCTGGAAGCCATGGATGGCCCTAAAAACCTAGTCTTAAGCAGACTCTACATCTTAGTTGACTCTTGAGATTTAAAAATTCCTTTAATTTTCAAAAAATTAAAAACTGAAAACTATTTCCAGATTACAGGAAAATTTGAAACCAGCTAGGTTAGTTTCTGCAAGAAGGAATAGGATTAAATTTATATACATACATATATATACATGTGTATACATATATATGTGTATATATATGTATACACATGTATATATATGTATATATATGTGTATACATATATATATGTATATATATATACGCTTTTGTTGTTGTTGTTGTTAGGAGCCGTCAAGTTGGTATCCAACTCATAGTGACCCTACTTACAACAGGTGAAACACTATTGTTATTGCTCTCTGCTATTCATAGGGCTTTCAATGGCAGACTGATTTTTGGGAGTGAGTTGCCAGGTCCTTCTCCCAAGCCTACAGTATCTGGTATTCCCAGATGGTCTCCCATCCAAGTATTAACTAGGCCCAACCCTGCTTAGCTTCCAAGATCTGACAGGATAAGACGCCATAGTGCTACAGCTACAGACGTTGTTGTGAGGTGCCATGTAAGATCCTGTTAAATGCTGTAATATCACTAGTTCTTGAAACGTATGCATTTAGGTAAATAAAACATTTTGAAACTCAGTATAAAAGGATAATATTCTTATTGAGGAAGTTAAAGCTCAAAGCAATGGAGATTTTTATAGACCCACGTAAACTGGCTTTTTTTGGAGAATGGAGGGTGGACTAAGACACAGTCTTGCTAAATTGCACAGGTTGCTTCTGGCCTTGAACTTATATCCCTCCTGCCTCTGACTCCAAAGTTTAGGGATTACAGGCGTATGCCCCCACATCTAGTCTAAATGGACTTTTCCTCATTGCAGGGTGTGTGTGTGGGGGGGGTATATGGTATATGTGGTGTAGGGGTATTTAGCAAACAACCGGGCCTGAACCAAGCTTCTCTCAAACCAAAAGATCCAAACCCACAAAATAAAATAGCTTAATACGTTTTTATGGCATCATTCTAAACAGCATTAAAAAAGGATCCTCAAATGGGAGCCTACCTGGAAAAGCAAGGGTCTAAAACTTCACTGAACCAGGCTTTACTTTGCTGACCACAATTTAGGCTGTGTTAAGAGGATATTATTATCTATTTTCCTTCAATGCTATATTTTTATCTTAAATTTCCTGTTTACAATACATCTTATAAAGGAGTTAACTATTCATATGTTATAACTTAGTGTGGTTTTCTTTCAAAGAACAAGTAAGAGGAGGGAAAATGCATTTTCAACTTTCTCCCAAAAGTAGGGCCCTGTTAAAATATGAGCAAAAGGTTTAGGGAAAGATATGCAGAAGTGGATCATCAGCACAAAATAGGGTGAGGGTGTCAGGATCCTGGAAAAACCCTGGCAGTAAGCACCTGATTTAAGGACAACTGTAGCATCAGGAGCTGGAAGAAAACAAGATGAGTATTGCATTCTACCGTGTTACCAATATACACTGTTGCAAATTCTGCTTATGCAATTGTAAAATAAAATGTTTGACATTGTATTAGCAGGCATGTTTGGATTTTCTAAAATAATTACTGTTGGTGATTCTGCAAAACTCAGAAAAACGAACTTGCCCCACCAGGCGTGGTGGCGCAGGCCTGTAATCCCAGCGGCTCAGGAGGCGGAGGCAGGAAGATCGCAAGTTCGAGACCAGAGGCAGTCTGCGAGACCCTGTCTCAAAAACTAAAATATGGGCTGGGGGCACAGCTCAGTGGTCCAGCACTTGCAGAGCATGCAGGAGCGAGGCCCTGGGTCCAACCCCCAGTACCACAAAAAAAAAAAAAAAAAAAAGAAAGAAAGAAAGAAAGAAAAGAAAAATGAACTTGCTAACATTGATTGCAATTTTTAAGAACTTGTACGCAGATTCTATGCCATAACTCAAAGTATATCAACTTGATATCATCTACAGCAAGAAACAAAAGCACTGTAGAGCAAGGAGGAGGATAACAAAGCGAATGATAAAGAAGGGTTACGGGAATGATAAAGAAGGAACTACGGGTACAATAAGGAAAAGGACAAACAGTAATCAGATGAAGGAGAAAAGAAAGATTTAGCTCTTTTTGTGCTTCCCTCTCTGCTTTATAAACATCCAACTTACAAAAGACTCTAGCCTAAAGAATAAATGGTACAAGATTATACCTCACCTTCTCTCCCCTACCCCTATAGCATACAGGCACAACATCCTCCCCTCTTTCAGATTCTGGGCCAGCAGTGCCATCTGGTGGTGGTCAAAAAGAAAGGCCTAAGCAGAATGAGTTGCCTCTCTTAGTATTCCTATCCCACATCCCAGATATGGGGTAGGTATTCTGTTCCTTTTCCTTCCCTCTTACCTCTCAGTCAGTTGTGTCTCTGAAAAACCTTTCAAACATGTCTAAGATTTTGGGGTGGGCTGGTATGTAGCTCAATGGTAGGGTGCTTGCCTAGCTTGTGCAAGACCCTAGGTTCAATCTCCAGCACCGCTAAAAAAAATATAATAATAATAAAGTTTTAAAGCCAGGCCCTGTGACACAGCCTTGTAATACCAGAGATGTAGGAGGGTGAGGCTGGAAAGAGCGTGCATTCAAGGCCAGAGGCAGCCTGAATAACTTAATGAGACCACAGAAATGTAGCCTAGCATAGACAACTTAATGAGACCATCGAAATGTTTGCCTAGCATGAGTGAGGTCCCAGGTTCAATCTCCAACCAACAAATAAAAAAGACATAAAAGAGGATGAAATAATAATCTTAACATTAGCCTTTAAAATATCAGAAATCCCCAAATGTTATTCCAGAAAAATTTTCACCAAAAATTCTCTGCTATCCACTTCATCTCAATTAAATCTTATTTTTCTCAAACATGAGAATTTTAAATCAGAATTTAATATGTGTGTGTGTGTGTGTGTGTGTGTGTGTGTGGTACTGGGGGTTGAACCCAGGGCCTTGCACTTGCATGCTTTGCAAGTGCTGGACCACTGAGCTGCACCCCCTGCCAATTTTTTCAGTTTTTGAGACAAGGTCTCACTAAGTTACACAGACTGCCTCTGGTCTCAAACCAGAGCAATCCTCCTGCCTCCGCCTCCCGAGCTGCTGGGATTACAGACGTGTGCCCCCGAGCCTGGCAAAAACAAAATTAAAATTTTGTTTTTGATCAATCATGACTGTGACTTCTTTTTTCAACATACTTAACACATTTTCTTACCATCTACCATCACTTATATGTGGACCAGCCTATACACTGTGCAATAGCAGTTACAGTGGGTGCTAACCTGGCAACTGAGTGACCATCTACTCACGTTCTGCATTTACTCATTACCTACAATGTGATGGTGGTGAGTATGCACAATGTGGGGTTCATTTCTGACTAAAACACAATCCCTGACTTTTCCTGAAGGTGTTCCTGCGAGTGGGAGAGGAGTTACAGACATGAAGCAACTCTTAAGATCTAATGCAACAGCCAGGTGTGGTGGTGCACCCCAGTAATCTCAGTGACTCAGGAGGCAGAGGCAAGAGGATTGTGACTTTGAGGCCCAGAGGTAGCCTGTGTAATTTAGCAAGACCGTATCTCTAGATAAAAAATACTAAAAATGTGCTGGGGGTGCAACTTAGTGACTGACCATTTATAAAGTCTGTGCAAAGCCTGGGTTTAGCCCCCAAGTACCACAAAAATAATAATATAATGCAACAAGCAAGTGCTAAAATATAATAAGGAATAAGTTCTAAGGAACAAAAAGGCTGTGGCTTTAGAAGTAGCAGCTGAATGAGGTCTTGAAGAATACAATCAGAAATTAAGTAGGAGGAAGTAAAGGGGTTCCAATGTAGACTACAGGACCATTAACAATGAACATAAGGGGCTAGGGTTCAGCTCAGTGACAGAGGGCTTGCTAGCATGTGCAAGGCCCTGCATTTGACCCCCCCCCCAGCATCAAGGGGGGGAAAGTATGCAAATTCAAGTGTGTTGGCACACACTTTTAGTCCCAGATACTTGGGTGGGTGGTTGAGGAAGGAGGATCACTTGAGCCCAGGAGTTCAGGACCAAATGTATATAAAAATTTTCTGAACAGCATATAAGGCCATAGCCTTCCTCAGGGAAGTAGACCTGAGAGATCAGAGAGGAGATTACCTTTTTATTGTATATTCCTCTGTTCTAGTTGAATTTTTATAAGCATACACAATTCTATTCTATGTATTATACAGACAATATTACAGAACAGCACAGCTGAGGGATATACCTCAGTGATAGAACACTTGCCTAGCCAACTGAAAGGCCCTGGTTGAAAGGCCCTGGTTCAATCACCAGCACTGAAGGAAAAAAAAAAAAAAAAAGAACAGCATAAAGAAACAAACTGGGAATGGGAATAAGGAACACTACAGGAATAAAACCAAGGGCCCAAGTGGCAGCACTACTATCACAAGAAAAGACTAAAGGGAGGTAGGGATCACGAAGTCTCTGGACTAGGGTAATAATTTTTTTTTTAAATCCATGGACCTTTGGCATTCTGGGGAAGCTAAGGGACTCATTTGGAATGTATTTAAATGCATAAAATACATACAAAAAATCAAAACATCAGTTATGAAATCAAAATCTAAAATACAAATTTCTAATACAATGACATTATTGCTTTATTAAGGCATTTAAAAAGATCTAACAACAAATCTAATGATTACTGTAATGTGAAAGAGGTTATGAGCATAAATAATATATGCTCATAAAAAGTGATAAGAAACTTAGTTCACTGGGAGCAGTGATGCATGCCTGTAATCCCAGCAATTTGGTAGGTAGAGGCAGAAGGATTGCAGGTTCAAGGCCCGAGGCAGCCTGCATAACAGTGAGACCCTGTCCCAAGATAAGAAAAGTAATTAAAAAGGAGCAGAGGGTGCTATTCAGGGGTCAAGTGTTTGCAAAAGTATGTGCAAGGCCCAGGGTTCAGCCACCCAGCACCGAATGAAAGGGGCCGGGGGAGAAAAGAAAAGAAAGGGAAGAAAGAAAGACTGTATTCTACTAGGTGGTTCAGTCATATGCACTACTAAGACTACTGGCTAATTGCCTACATTTATAATGGAAAGAAATGTTAAATTTTACTCAAAGGTTGGTAAAAATAAAGATGTATCTTTTCTCATCCAAGTTCACTGATGCTCTAATTAATCTTGTTTTGATCAATTATCACTGCGGATTTTTTTTTTTCCAGCATACTTGTAAATACATTTTCCTACCCTCTACCATCACTTGTAGGGGCTGGGATTTAGGTCAGTTGGTAGAGCATTGCTCTGCAGTCTCCTGAGGTCCAGGGTTCGATTCCCAGCACTGCAAAAATGGGAGAAGGACATGGCAATCCACTCCCAATGCAATCCCAAAACAATCTGCCATTGAAAACCCTATGAGGGTTGCTATGAGTCGGACATGACTTGATAGCACCTAACAACCACCACCACCACCATCACTTGTACGTGGACCAATCTATACACTGTGCAGTATCAGTTACAGGGGGTGCCAACTTGGCAACCAAGAGACCATCTGCTCTCCACAAACCCACTGATGCTTTCCACAACGCTCTGGGAATCTACGTATCAGGGTTAGGGACCCTGCCTATATGTTAAAACAAGCAGGAAGAGAGTCGGGTGCAGTGGTGCATGCCTGTAATCCCAGGGATTCAGAGGGCAGAAGCAGGAGGATTGTGAGCTCCAGGCCAAAGGCAGCCTGTATAACTTAGTGAGACCGTCTTCAAAGAAAAAAATTTTTAAATGGGCTGGAGGTATAGCCCACTGGTAAAGCACTTACAAAGTATGTGCAAGGCTCTAGGTTCAACTCCCAAGTACCACAAAAAATAATATCAAATAACATAAAATAAAACAAAACAAAACAACACAACAAACACACTGGGGAACAAAGTAGGTGATACTTCCCATGTTGTTGTTGTTGTTGTTAGGTGCCATCGAGTCGGTATCCAACTCATAGCGACCCTCTGTACAACAGGGGAAACACTATTGTCAGTGCTTCTCTGCTGTTTATAGGGTTTTCAATGGCAGATTGACTTTTGGGAGGGGGTTGCCAGGTCCTTCTCCCAAGCCTACAGCTTCTGGTGTTCCCAGGCGGTCTCCCATCCAGGTACTAACCAGGCCCGACACTGCTTAGCTTCGGAGATCTGACAGGATCGGATGCTACTGGGCTATAGCTGCAGGCGATACTTCCATAACATTCCATAATATTCCATAACATTCAGGAGAATAGGACAGGCTTCACGACAAAATCAAGAGCAAAGAGCCAACCACCACAATTATCAAGTCTTAAAAACAATTTTAAGTAAAAAGATAAATATCTTACAGAAAAGGATGATATTTTTCCAGAGAACTACAACCTAATTATAATTTTGACCATATGATGTTTAACATGACCATGGGTTTTCTGACCCTTAAGTGGTATGAAAGGGGTTGTTTTCATTTGGATTTGCAGGAATGAAAGAATGAATGAATGAATAAATAAATCTCTAAGGTAAGATACCTTTTAATCCTATTTTATTCTGAACTACAGTAAAGTGGTTTTGTACTATTCTTCACAAATGTGTATGTTAAGTCCTTAGTTAAATTTCAAATGTGTGCACATCTCACACACACACACACACACACACAAACATGTATGCTCGCAGGCATGCACACACATACATGAACTAGGTAAAATTCTTTTAAAAGGCTTCCAAAACAGCCCTTGTGCCTGCTCTCATCATTCTCTATTGGTGTACAACTTTTCTGATTTATCTAACAATCAAGTGAACCTCATTTTCAAAGCTAATATTTTGGGATTTTGTTTTCTGTTTTCAAAAGGGTATTAAAATGCCTACAAGTGGCCAGATGCGGTGCTGCAAGATTATAATCCCAGCAATTTAGGAGGAAGAGATAGGAGGATCACAAGTTCAAGGTGACAGGCAGCATTGTGTTACTTAGCAAGAGCTTGTCTCAAAATAAAAATTAAAAAAAAGGGCTGGGGATACAGCCCAGTGGTAGAGCATTTGCAAAGCATGTGCAAGACCCTCGGTTCAACTCCCAAGTACTGCTCCCCTCCCCAAAAAAAAGCAGCCTAGCCTAGAAGCAACCGTCTGTGAAAAATGAGCTTGGATATGTCATGCTGTATATGCAAGCCATTTCAGATTTCTCAGGTTTCCCAGAATTGAGTGGTAATTCTAGTTTTAATCATTGTCTATGGTAATATGTCTGTGTAAGAAGAAATAATAAGCAGCTTTCTCACGGTTTGGTTCCCGTGATTAAAGAAATTGAAGGAATAAAGATATGCCAAGTATCTACCATCTGTAAGGTACTACTAGGATGATATATCTTTAGTTTCATAATCGTGATTTCAATACTTGAGAGGCTGAGGCAGAGGATCTATGCAAGTTCAAAGCCAGTCTGGTTTACACAGAGCCCCAAAACAGAATGGGCTATACAGTGAGACCCTGTCTCAAAAAACAAAACAAAAATAATAATAATAGTTTAAAAAAACATGATTTCTAAACCCCAGAAAATTATAATGCACCAGAAGAGACAAAATATACTAACAAAAACATGATACCCTGTAAAGCTTACTTGTGCTCAGTATATGAGATAAACCACTAGTTCTCCAACTGTGATCTCTTCAGGGTACCCCCAGCAGACAGGGGAAAGCTGAATGGCAGGGTTCAAGTAAACACCTAACAATGCCTTGTTTCAATAGAGACTAAGTATGGAATTCCACTAGGGGAGAAACTGAACTATTCTTTGCTAAAAAATAGTTCAAAAGCCATTGGTATACACTCTAAAAGCAGACCACATGAGCAAGGAAGATGAGAGAGGACTGTTTTGTTGCTGCTTGGTTTTTGTTTATTGAGAGAAGACTGTAGAGCAAAGATCTGAGTTTGAACACGAAAAACTGTCTTGCATTCTAGTGAGTATGGAAGGCTTTTCAGGTGGACTGCAAATCCAGATGGCAAGAATAAGCAAGCTCCAAGTTGGTATCAGGAATATTCAACATGCAGAAAGAGCCAAGTCGGGTCAAGGAGTGGATTTAATTGGGAATTAATGACAGAAAAGTTGAAAAATACAAGTTTCATTGGGAAAGGCTCTGAATGCCAAGGTACGATATTCCAACTTTATTCTGTAGTAATGGCCACTGAAAATTTTCAGCAAGGGAATAGGATGCTATAATAAAACCAATGCTTAAGAATTTCTTTATGCTTCTGAGGGCTGTTGCAAATGCCTGTAATCTCTGATTTGGGAGGCCAAGGTGGGAAGCCAGAGGCTGACTGCACACATAAAGAAAGTCTGTATAGAAACTATCAGAGCGAACAGAGAGGAAGAAAAGATGTGGACACAATACCAAGAAGTTTGCAAAGTAAGAAAAAAGAAAATAACTTTTTTCCACAAAAGTCAACCAAAAGAATTCTTACATCTGTGTTATTTCAGTTCAAGTCTTGAAGAAAAAGAATGGTGAGAAACCACTACTGTGGCCTTGTACTATTTTCCTTTTAATTTATTCACTGGATTCCTTCTTCGAATTGTTCTTTTGTGTTTTGCTACATTGTCCGTATATAACCATCCATATGTTCTTTTACAGTCAAAAGAATCTCACTCTAAACTCAAAAGTTAAGATGGTGAGCACAGTCTTCCTAAAGATGGCCCTTGATATTTTAACAGCACAATGGAGAGTTGTGCCATCATTAACCTGTTAACATCCAAATTATTTATTTTGGGAGTACTGTTATACTTTTTAAACATGTAGTATCTTTTACCTTTATTAGAATCCCTGTTAACACCTCAATTTTTCCTTTGTGCAGTATTGTATATTTTTTAAACATGGAATTTTTTTACCTTTCTCAGAATCCCTATGAGCAAAAAATGTCAAATTTCATCTTAGTTTTTTTAAAAAAAACAGGTGTCCTGTAAAAAGGACAATGGGTGTTAATAGGTTAAAATGGAATGCATAGAGTGTGGTGGCATACACCTATAAACCCGGCAACTGGAAGGAGGCAAAAAGCCCCCAAGTTACAGGCCAGCATGGGTTAAATAATGAGAACCTCGGAAAAAAACAAACAAATAAAATGGAATGCTATGCATATATGTAAGGACTTGGGCAATGTATCATCCAGGATTTGTATACCCCAACTTAATCTATGACAGACTCTACCCTAAGTGTTAATGATTTGCTAGCATTATGGTTCCCAAACACCTAGTGTTAGGAAAAGGTCTTCCTATTTTTTTGTGCTTGGCTAGGGTTTAGCTCGGGCTGGGATTTAGCTTAGTTGGTAGAGTGCTGTGCTGCAGTCTCTAAGATCCCGAGTTCAATTCCCAGCACCGCAAAAATGGGAGAAGGGCCTGGCAATCCACTCCCATGGCAATCCCGAAACAGTCAGCCATTGAAAACCCTATGAGGGTTGCTATGAGTCAGATACCAACTCAACAGCACCTAACAACAACAACTGGGTTTAGCTCAGTTGGTAGAGTACTGCCCCTCACTCTCTGAGGACCCGGCTTCAGTATCAAGCAATGCAAAAATGGGAGAAAGACGTGGCAATCTACTCTGGAAGCAATCCTGAAACAATCAGCCACCAAAAACCCTTTGAGGGTCACTATGAGTGGGACCCCGACTCAACAGCACTTAACAACAAAAACAATTTTTTGTGCTAATTTTAGGATTATTGGTGTTGTTATTAGGTGCCATCATCACAGCCTAACAATTTGCTGCATGCATTACTGTTCATGCAGTTTGATGTCTTGAATAACATCTTTTCTTCCAGATTCCCATTGAATGATCTCCATCTCCGAGATTAAGCCTTCTTGTGTGCCTCTTAGATCATTTTAGAAACATTTTGATTCCTGGATAGGTAGGGTCTACACCCCTGCTCAGCATGAAAAACTTTAAAATGGACCTTCAATCATCATTCACCCCTAAGATTAAGGGATTGCAGTCTCAGAAATGGAAACTGAGGTAGGACAGAAAGATAGGGAAAATTAGCCGTGCGCAGTGGAGTATCCCTGTAATCCCAGCAGTTTGGGAGGTGGAGGCAGGAAGATCGCAAGTTCTAGACCAGAGGCAGTCTGTGTAATTTAGAGAGACCCTGTCTCAAACAAGTTAAAAAGAAAGAAAGGACTGGGCGTGCAGCTCAGTGGTACAGCACTTGCAAAGCATGCAAGTGCGAGGCCCTGGGTTCAAACCCCAGTATCTAAAAAAAAGAAAGAAAGAGAGAGAGAGAGAGAGAGAGAGAGAGAGAGAGAGAGAGAGAGAGAGGGAGGGAAATATAGAGAGGGAGATTAAATGAGATTTTAATGTGGACACAAACTGTTGTGAATATGACATTTAGTCATGTGGAAATAAAGGCTGCATCAAAGAAATTCAAAAGAGGTGTCCACTTGGAAAGCACAGTATAATGGTTAATTCTGATTATCAATTTGGCTGGATCAAGAAGCTGGATTGTTGTTGTTGTTAGGTACCGTTGAGTTGGTGTCTGACTCACAGTGACGCTACGTACAACAGACGAAACACTACTGTCATGCTTCTCTATTACTCACAGGGTTTTTAATAGCTGATTATTTTTTTGGGGGGAGTGGGTTGCTGGGTCTTTCTCCCAAGCCTACAGCAGGTGGTGTTCTCAGACAGTTTCCCATCCAAGTACTAAGTCCAAACCTACTTAGTTTCTGAGATCAGATGCCATAGTGGCACAGCTGCAGGCAAGAAGCTAGACTAGAAAGCTGGTAAAGAATACCTCTGGGTATGTCTGTGAGGGTGTTTACAGAGAAAATTAGATCACGAGGACTCTGACCTAATCAATGGATTAATACCATGATGGATTTATAATATGATGGTATTTATGGGAGGTAGTGCAAAGCAGGAGGTAGGCCTAAGTTAGAGGAAGTAGATCACTGGGGGCATGTCCTGGGGGCTATATGTTGCCATGGCCCCTTTCAGTTTTCCCTCTCTCAGCTTCCTGTCTGCCAACAAGTAAAAGAGCCTCCACCAAATGTTCCTGACACCATGATATTCTGCCCAAGCTTACATAGCCATGCAACCATGGACTGAACCCTCTGAAACCGTGAGCCAATATAAATAATTCCTCTAAATTGTTTCTGTCAGACATTTACTCACATAAATGAGAAAGCTAACACACCAACAACATACTTTTTACAAAGCCTATACAATTCAAAATGCAACAATAAAAAAAAAGTGGGGAATGAGCAGATTCTGTCTTCCTGAGAGCTAGACATAACTATGAAAAAAATACCATTATCCTCTTGCTTTCTGACAACAAAATAATATAGCATAGAGGAGTAGTTACTTCTAGATGTGATCTCCATAAAATATTTCTGTATCTTACACATAATGAAGAAACAAGAGAGTTGTGTTTGGAAAAAGATTCAACAGTTTTCTAGCCAGAATCAAATTAAACCAACCAAATTGTTTTGTTTTGTTCTTTTCTCAGATCTGATATAGGTACCACTTTGACCAAAGTCTAGAAATAACCAACTGGTTTGGAAGCACAAACCCCAAAGTGCTGTCACCTTTAAAATAACAATTTGCTATTTTAAAGTGTTTTAGTTCCTCTTTTGGGGACCAAAGGAAAAGTCTAGAATCTGACTAAGAACCAGGACAGACATCTGAATCAACCAATCAATGTGCTGTGCAGTTAGGGTAAGGTACAAGGTTTCCACAATAAACCAATATACTAATCCTGGGGATGTTACAGCATTTGATCTGAAGTCTAAATAAAGAAGTGCTTAGATGGTCTAGGGATAAAGCTCAGTGGTCTTCCTAGTATGCACATGGCCCTGGGTTCTATCCCCAGCACTAAATAAATAAATAAAATGCTTCAAATCAGCAGCCCTGTCTAGGTAACGCCAATTTGTGCTACAATGCAATAGTAAATTAATAATAAAGAAATTTTCTATGTATATAAAATAAATGATCACAATACTATGATACAATGTGATAAGAATAGAAATCAGTCCCCATGAGAAAAATATATCCTACATAAACAACTTAAGTTCTTTTTATCCCTAATATATTCTGCTTATGAGATGGAAAAATTATATTAACTTAAAATTTAAGGGATCTTACTTTTAAGATAAAATATCTTAGTTTTACTAAGCTAACAAAATGAAAGTACTATAATTAGTAATTTAATATATTAAAGAAATTTTCTTAAAACCTAAATTAGCTTAATTAAAATTTGAGCTGAAATTATTCAGAAATGGTATCCTTAAAATGAACTATCTGGCCTGAAAATCAACTCAACAACTTTTTTCAAGTCATAAAGCCAGCTAGGAGCATAGCACAGTGCTGGACCACGTGCCTAACACGTACAAGACCCTAAGATTAAGCCATAGCAATATCACCACCAAAAAAGCAAAACAAAAAACAAACAAACAAAAAAAAAAACAAAAATACAATCAAAAACAATTAGAAAGCTACTAACCAGCTTTCTTTAAAAGACTTAAGTATAGGCTCCATAAAATAAAACCCAAGGGAATTGTAAAGCAAAGCCTGAATGGGTGTACTTAAAAAACAAAGTGCAAGACTCCACAGAATACCAGATTTCCATTCCCACACTATCTCTGGAAAAGATCACAAGAAATTCTAGCACAGATGTCATTGGAATTAGCCTAATCATTCAATGAGCTTTCTTTTTTTCTTAAATAATAATTACAGCTTCCAACTCAAAAGCCCCCTCCCCCCAAAAAAAAATGGAAAGAAAATGATTCTGCACAAAAGTTAAGATGAAAAACAAAAAATCAGAAATGTCTAGGAATCAAAAAACACAATTTGGGACCAAAAATGTCAGCATTATTAGCCAAGTAAGTAAAGCGGTCTTTTTATAACTTCTTCTGAAATGTATGTCAGAAGTGTTATGAATAGTATAAGAAAAAGTTAAAAAGAAAAATTAATTCCAATTCTTATAGGTGTTTAAACACCTTTCTGTTTCCTTGGCAAATACACAAAATATTTACAGATTTACAGTGTTCCTTTCTAATGTAAGTCAGAACAACTATCCCAGTGCACATGCTCACTTTGTACTCTTTGGAGTACTGATCTAAATAAAAAGGAACCAATGCTGGGCACCCTGGCTTATGCAACCTGGGAGAGAGATGCAGAAGGATCAAGGTTCGAGTCCAAAGGTGGCCTGCATAACTTAATGAGACTGTGTCTCAAGATATAAAATAAAAAATGGGTTGGTAGAGTACTTGCAAAGCATGTTTGAGGCCCTGGGTTCAACCCCTAAGTACTAAGGAAAAAGAAAAAAAAAAAAAAAAAAAAAGGCAACCAATTTTATCTGCAGTATGTGGAACAGAAATTACAATTGCAACAATATATCCATATTCCTTAACTGCCCAGCAGTATTACAAGCTTTCATATATCTGCTATTCCTATGATTCCAGACATTTTGCAAGGCAAGAGAAAAAATAAAACCAAAACAAGATAGTAGCTGTTACATTACCCTTACACAATACTGCCATGCAAACCTTTTTACTGAACATGTCTTGGACACATTTAAATTGCTTATGTTTGTTATGATACGGATATGAAATATCCTCCAAGAGGCTCAAGTTTTTAAGCTATTCCCCAACTGGTGGTGCTATTTTGGAAGGTTCTGGAAACTTTAGGAGGTGGACCTAACTGTAGGAAGTAGGTCATGAGAGGGGGGAGGGGGTGAGTATATTATCTTTTAGTTGTTTGATGTCTCTCTCTCTCCCCGCTTCCTGGCCTGCCATGATGTGAACTGAGTGGCTCTGCCATGCCTTTCCCACCATGACAGATGGGATCCTCTAAAACCATGAGCCAAAATAAATCCTTTTCTCATTAAGTTGTTCTGTCAGGTGTTTGGTCACAGCACAAACAGTAACTAGTACACTACTGAAGAGTTCAAGAGTTCAACTACTACTTGTTTTTACTTATTACACCATCTCACTAGCAAGGGAAATTGCCTGTTTTCCTTTATTTATGAACAACCAGTAGTAATCTTCCTCAACTTTTATCATCCATCAAGATAGGAGATAAAAAATCGTATTCTGCTGCTTTGAAACTGTTTTCTTTGATTACTGGTAAATCTCCTTTCTATGTCATTTTAAAAACATTTTTATCCTGTTTTTTTGTTTTCCATTTGTAACCCATCTTCTAAAATGTATGGTACTTTTAGATAGATCTAAGTCCTTAACTTTTTTAACACCAAATATCTCAATCTTTTATTTTCTGCTCTGATGGTCATGTCTATTAAAGCTCTTCTTCACTCAATATTATACAGATTCACAGATTTGCTTTAGTATTTAGTTTTGAGTTCAATCTAGGGCCTCACACATGTTAGGTGCTCTACCAGTGAGCTACCTACACCCTTAACCCTTTTGTTCCCCTTATATTTTGAGATGGGTCTCACTAAATTGCACAGGCTACCTCTGGCCTTGAATTCTCAATCCTTCTGCCTAAGCCCTCCAAATTGCTGGGACTACGGGCATTTGCCACAGATTCTGGCTCACTTTGCGGTTTTTTCTACACTTGACTTTAATCTATGACTTTATTTTGATGATCAGTATAAAATAGGAATCTAATTCCTCCAAATGTTGTCCAATCACTGTTGACTAAATAACTTCACTCTGGATTTAGAGGGCTACCTTTATTACATATTAACAAAATATTCATATGAATTTAGTCTGTTTTAGAGTCTCTATTCTTTGCCACTATGACAATACATTTTAATTTTAATACATTTTAACGTTTGGTAGGGCTAGTCCTCCCTTCATGACTCTTACAGAAAAAAAAATTCCTGAAGTTCCTCTGTTAATACATATACTGTAACCTTACAGACTTTAGAATCATATCAATTTCTACAAAAATGTAGCTACTATCTTTAGAGATTATTGAGAACTGATAACTTTATAGTGTAAAATATTTCCATTCAAAGCATACCATGTTTCTCCACTTAGCCATATCTACTTTAATAGTGTTTTACTTTATTATTGTTACTGTTTTTGAGGTGCCAGAAATTGAACCCAGGGCTTCATGTGTGCTAGGCAAATGCTCTACCACTAAGCTACATCCCAGCCCATTTTATAGTGTTTTTACAATCTTCCATTTTTCCACATATGCTAAGTTTATTTCTATACTTTAAATTCTATTCTTATTGCCACTATTTTGTATTGTCTAGTTGCTGTACTGCTGTTAAACATATGATAAACAATAGGTTTCATATATATCTTGAATCAGGGCACCATACTTTTATTAGTACTAAACAATAGTTTTATATTGTTTGTCCAAATAAACTTTATGCCAGTGGTTTTTCTTTCCCTGTTTTTCTTTTTGTTGTTGTCTTATTTTTAACAAATGAAGAGTTATTACTCTGACCTTGGTATTCACATAAAAATACAAGAGAATTCCTATGGCCTCTTTATTATAAATACTAGTCTCCATTTACAACTTGGTCCAGCATGGACCAAACATGGACACATATCCACCTCTTAAATAAGTCACAGCAAAGCTGAGGCAATAAACTTTCTATGGGTTTGGTTTTAACAGAAGAGTATTCTATCACTAAGGGTTACTTAGAGCTAGCTCACTAGAAAGGATATTGCCAAGTCCACAGCCCAAGCCAAACGCCTTTCATTTCCCCTTTCCAGCCACAAGACTACTGGAGCTTCCATGACCCCATCTGATGTCTATCCTGATCACCTGCCCAGCTTAAGAGGTGCCTGTCTGTCAACATTAGTAGTTCCTGCCCCTGTATGTGGCCTATTTCACTCCTCACTCTAAGAGTATACCTGCTTAGCTGCAGGGCGGTGGCCAGCTTGCCCCATTAGTATACTACCAACAAATGAATGAGAACACATTTACACTTCCCAGAATCCAAGAGTTCCCAAATTATACCCTTCCTCTGGCCTGCAGCAATACCACCCTGGCATCCAATTTCGTCAGATCTCAGAAGCTAAGCAGGGTCAGGCCTGATTAATCACTGGACTGGAGACTGCTTGGGAATACCAAGTGCTATAGACTTCAGAAAAGGAGCCAGCAACCTACTCCTGAAACAATCAGCCATTGAAAACCCTAGGAATAGCAGAAAAGCACTGACAATAGTACCAGGCATGGTATACTGTCAGGTAGTGTTTTTTATCTGTTGTACACAGAGTCACTATGAGTAGGACCTGATTCGACAGCACCTAACAACAGCAGCCCTTCCCCTGGGATCTGCCTCTTCCTTAGATAACTGACATGGCATTACTAATGTCATATCCTTCAGAAGCGGGCTGGGATTTAGCTCAGTGGGTAGAGCGCTGCGCTGCAGTCTCTGAGGACCCGAGTTCAATTCCCAGCACCCCAAAAATGGGGGAAGGACCTGGCAATCCACTCCCAAGGCAATCCCGAAGCACTCAGCCATTGAAAACCCTATGAGGCTCACTATGAGTCAGAAACCGACTCGACGGCACCTAATAATCCTTCAGAAAAAAACCCTCTGTATTACTTATAGGGCCTTGGCCTATGAAATCAAAAAGTCAACCACATCAAAACACAATAGTGCAAGAAGGAATAAAACAATCTGTAGGATTTTATATCTCGCTGTTCTCTATCTTCATGCTTCAATTTCTTCCAACCACTATAATCTATATTAATTCTTTACATATATGAGTACATCTGGAATTCAACAAACCAAATTCAATGTTTCATTTTTCTTGAATCCTTTTATATGCTATAGTAATTGCCTAGAGCAGAGCTCTGTAACACAGAACGCATACACTTCCTGGGGAACTATGTGAGCACCATGAAATTAAATGTAGAAGAGTGTGTGTGTGTGTGTGTGTGTGTGTGTGTGTGTCTTTCTAGGGTGCGGCTATACAATTTCACTAGGTTCTCCAAAGTGACTCAAAATAGATTTTATTTCTCTGTACTATCCATAGCAACAAGCACAGCAATGAGCACCCTCCAGAGCTCAGTATTTGTTGGATGATCATATGTATAAGAAGGCTTGTAACTTTCTCATTCTAAATGTACAATGATGCTTCCTTAAAAATATGAACCCTAAGTTTCATTTATTCAAAGACACTTATGAGCCCATACTCATAAACACCTTGTTATTACATGAGAATAAAAAACAAAGACTATCCAAACACAACGAATTCAAAAATATATAATGGTAGAGACAGAAACCTCATGTAAGGGCAAAGATACAGAGATACTGGGGAGAGAGCTTATTAAGTGTATGAAATTATGACAGTGCATAAGCAACTACCATGAGGGCAAAGAACCAAACTCAGGGAACACATTTAAGGGCACTGTGAAGATAAAGCAGCCCAGGAATAAGGCGAGAAAGGAATGATCAATAAACAGCAGAAATACAGAACTGCAGATTCAGGAGGGTGAAATCAACAGTGTCAAATGCAGCAATAATGCCTGAAAGGAGCCCCAAAGACCTGGCAGTTAGAGGTTTAAGAGAAAGTTTATACATTCAGGGATCATTTATATGGTTTGTTACCAGGGATTATAGGTAGCCTCAGGGAGGACTGTGTATACAAGAATGCAAGGAAAAAAGAGATTCATTTTAGGAAGAGGGACTTAAAAGCGGATTCAGGATGAAGGTAAGCATAAATAAAAAGGAAGAGGTTCAAGAGTCCAGAAATCAGCGGTATAAATAATCAAGGTGGGAGAAGGGACTTTCAAAGGAATGCTTGGAAAAGCTAGGCTTAAACATCCTCTCTACTAAAATCAGAAGAAAGATTAGGGTGGTGGTGTAACTCCAATGAGGCAGAGACAGGAGAACTGCATGTTTGAGGCCAGAGGCAGTGGCATAACTTAGACTCTGTCTCAAGTTAAAAATGGATGGGGGTGCAGTTCAGTGAAAGAGTACATGCAAAAAGTACGTGTGAGGCTCTGGGTTCAGCTCCTAGTACCATAAAAGAAAAATATATTAAAAATAAAACCAGAAGAGCCAGGAGCGGTGGCGCATGCCTGTAATCCCAGAGGCTTGGGAGGTGGAGGTGGGAGGATCGCAAGTTAAAGACCAGAGGCAGTCTGTGTAACTTAGCAAGACCCTGTCTCAAAAAGTAAAAAAATGGGCTGCGGGTGCAGCTCAGTGGTCCAGCACTTGCAGCGCATGCAGGTGCGAGGCCCTGGGTTCAACCCCCAGTACCGAAAAACAAACAAACAAAAATAAAACCACAAGAAAGAGAATCATGTTTGCAAGGGGAAAGACAAATTTGTAGGAAGAGAGCAAGTAGGTACTGATGGAGATGACTCCCATTGATTAATTTTCTCATTATATTTTGTTACTAATGTGACAAAGGTGTGGTAAGCAAAAGTGATTCTTTGGACTAAATCCCATTATAGCAGTCATAAATAATGAACAAAATGGTATTATATAGCAGTAAGTCGAAGCATAAGTATGGAGCCATCGGTTCAGGGAGAAAGCACGTTCTGTTCTTTCACCAAAACCAGTATGGCATGTATTTTTTACCAGCCCTCACAGCCCCTTTGCAGCAGGAAAAATGATTTAGGCCAAGAGTTGGTAAATTTTTCGGTCAAGGGCCAGACAGTAAAATATTTTGGCTTTGCAAGTCTGTCCCAACTACTAAACTCTAGCTCTACAGACTGAAAACAGCCACAGACAATAAATCAATGAATGGACATAGCTGTGTTACACTAAAAGTTTATTTACTGATGAGTGGATTTGTTGACCCCTGTTATCTAAGCTGATTGAGAATACTACAAAAAGACATAATACAGAGTTGGTGCACAAACCTATAATTCCAGCAAATGGGGAGGCAGGTGAAGGGAGATGGCAAGCTCAGGGCCAGAGGTACCCTGCATAACTTATCGGGACCCTGTCTCAAGCTAAAAAATAAAAAAGGGGTGGGGGGTGCAGCTCAGAGGTGCAGCACTTGTAAAATTACATGAGAGGTCCTGGGTTCAACCTCAAAGTACTGCAAAAAACAAAAAAAGAGAGAGAAAGAGAGAGAGAGGAGAGAAAAGAAAAGAAAAATCAAGAAGGCACAGAGCTAAAACAGAGTTGAGTTAGAGTTTAAATTAAAGAACAAAATCTACATAAAAGAATAATAGAAGTTGGGAGTATAGCTCAGTGGCAAAGTTTGTGCTCAGCATGTATGAGGCCCTGGGTTCACACCCAACACTAAGAAAAAGATAAAAGCAACAGAAGAGCAGAAAAAGAATGAAAAAAGTATGAGACAGGGACACTAGAAAAAGACAAGAAATCAAGTAAAAAGCAAGCAGAGATAATAGGCTAATTCTCAGGTAAATAGATACAGAGACAAAGGTAGCAAAATGTTCTAAAAAGAGATGGTAAAATGAAGATGAAAATATCCTAGAGTGGTCTACACTAGAATTCAAATACAGAAGGAAAAACACAAGCTAATGTGATAGTCTCTTTTATTTCCGTGTATGCCAAATGGACTCATAGCTAATAAACTGCTTTCATTTTGAACATAAACTAGCACATAAGAAGAGATGAATTATTTCTAAGCCTCTTACTTGTATAGATGTCTAAGTATGACTTTTAAAGTATCTTGAACTTAACAAGCACTTAAAAGCTACAATGGCCTTACTCACTTTAGGTTTTATTTTTTTTGGTTTTTCTGAGACAAGGTCTTACTGTGGCCCACACTGGCCTGGAACTTGCTACATAGACCAGACAGGCCCCAAACTCCTGTCAATCTTCCTGCCTGTCTCTTGAGTGCTGGAATAACGGGTGTGCGCCACCATGCCCAGCTGACCTTACTCACTTTCAAAGGTTTCTCTATGAAGGGCGTGGGTGTGCGTGCCTATAATCCCAGTGACTCAGGAGATTAAGGCAGAAAGATTCCAAGTTAAAGACCAGAGGCAGCCTGTGTAACTTAGCAAGACCCTATTTCAAGACAAAAAATAAATAAAAAGGGGGCTTGGGGTGCAGCTCAGTGGCAGAGCACTTGCAAAGTATTTGTGAGGCTCTGGGTTCGATACCCTCCAGCAACACAAAAAAGGAAAGGGGAAAAAAGAAAAGATTTCTCCAAAAATAAAACCAAAGGCCAGGCATGGTGGCATGTGAGTTGAAGGCTAGAGGCAACCTGCACAACTTAGCAAGATCTTGTCTCAAAATAAAAAAATTTAAAAAGTGGCCTGAGGTGCAGCTTAGTGGTACAATACTTGCCTAGTATGCAAGAGGCCATAGGTTCCATCCAGTATACACCAAACAGATAAATAAATAAAGCCAAAGGAAAACAATCACAGATAATATAATAATAATCTGCATCATACGTTGCCTGAGCTTTTTCTTTTTTAAACTTTTGGCTTTGGGGGGGCATCCTTTAATGTTAATGCACATTATTTATGAAACAGCGTAGCAAAACGACAACTCAGACCACCAAAGTTTCTATGTATCATAGTATAATGTTAAGGACATGGTTTGGGACTAAAGAATTGGGTTTGTGTAACCACTTGACCAACCTACTTAACGATGTTTAATCATGTACATGTGGGTAAACAATCATATACACTTCAGAAACAAGCTGTGATGGTCAACTGAAAAAATGCACGTAAAATACCTTGCAGAGTCTGACAACACACAACATGCACTCAATTTTTAGTTAATACTATCACCCTTAAAATTTTGCCAGTTGCTTTCATTTTTATCACTCATTCACTTCTACTATTAATCCTTAAAAAAAACGTAATCTGTCCATTTAAGATGAAGAAAGGAAGTGTCAAATGACAGCAAAGACTTCTTGAGAGAAACTAAATTCTGAGACAGAAAGGGCACCATGAGGCAAGGAAAGAGCACAAATCCTTAAGACTCACAGAACAGAGCCACTTCTAGGACCTCACCATATGAAATTCACAGCTCACATAACTGTCCCTCAAAATCACATGTCCAAAGCCTCACTCTGATTAATTATAATTAAACTGCAACAGTATCTACCAACAACAACAAGAAGAGTATCTCTAGAACTGGGAAGTGGGCATTTAAAATATCTCCATGAGCACCTGTGAAACAGCATTAACAAGTATTGGTTAAATCCAACCTTCTTTTACTCCAGGAGACTAGAAATCTGGTAAGTCTGTAATACAAACTAATGTAATTCTAAAAGAAGAAGTAAATGCCTTCAAATTTGCCATTAATGAACAAGGCCAATACTAACTCTAAAACTGAAGCATACTAGCAGTATCTTCAATTAATATTTCCCCCCACCCCAAAGACAGGGTCTCACTATGCAGCCCAGGCTGGCCTGGAACTTATTATGCAGCCCAAGGTGGCTTCAAACATGTGATCCTCCTGCCTCAGTCTCCCACATGCTGGGATTACAGGCATGCACCACCACAGGAGGCTTAATACTTTACTTTTATAAAGAGGGCAACTTCTGTCAGAATAACCTTAAAGAACCTGGTTTAAGAGACATGAAAATACTAAGACATGTTAATACTATTTCCTAAAGGTATAACAATACAATTTCAGGTTATACACAGGACACAAATGTAGAATTAACTAAGCCAATACAGTCTTGAAACAAAATCTCTGAAATTACTCCAATACTGGATGTCCTCATAAAGAACACTAAATTTCTAGTACACAGGAAAAAGTATCCATCCTCTTATGAGTGCACTGAACATTTTCAAAGCTCTCTCTCTGAACTGTGTTTCTACAATAAATCCGAAATACGTGAGAAATAAAAACATAAAATATTTTCAAGATGTTAATTTTGAAAAAGACCAAATAATAAGCTATCAAAAATATTTTAAAGTAAGCCAGGCGCGGTGGCGCATGCCTGTAATCCCAGCAACTCAGGAGGCGGAGGCAGGAGGATCACAAGTTGGAGACCAGAGGCAGTCTGCATAATTTAGTGAGATCCTGTCTCAAAAAGTAAAAAAAAAAAAAAAATGGGCTGAGGGTGCAGCTCAGGGGCATAGCACTTGTAAAGCATGCAAGCTCGAGGTCCTGGGTTCAACTCCGAGTACTGCAAAAACAAAACAAATAAATAAATAGATGGCCTGGTGCCTAGTAGAATCGGGAACACAGTTTTTGATGTGGCCACTATTCTTCTCAGAGTTCTATGAATTATACTCAACTAAAATTTTATTTTCCTTTTTGGCTTATGACTAAAATCACTTCTAAAATTTTAAATCATGGACTATTTCAAAAATGTAGGCATAAATATAAATAATGTGATGCTCTTATGCACAAACAAGATCAATTCCAAAGGCAGCAACTAAAAAAAAGATTTGTCTCCTTTTATGGGTTACTAAAGGGCTGTTAAGACAAAGAGTTGTGAATCAAAGAAGCAGACATTTGAGAAGATATACAAAGAGAACACTATGCTTTCACATTTCAAAGCAGTTACTCTGTACCTAGCAGTGCTAGCCTCTGAAAAAGCAAACTGACTACTAGGTGAGAATCTTAACAGAAATGCTTCAACTTCCTGTGCTTCAGTGGTTCAGTGCAGAAGAATCACCTGACAACAAAAACAGCTTTTAGGATAGACTGAATCATAAAAATCAAATTACAATGAATTTCAATTGACAACAGAATTACTTATTTAACTACAAGATTTGGAATCCACAAATTAATTAATTTTAGCTGGGCATGGCGGCTCATACCTGTAATCCCAGGAGAGGGAGGAAGATATCAAGTTCAAGGACAGAGGCAGCCTGCATAAATTACTGAGACCATGTCTCAAAAGACAAAGTAAAAAATGGACTGGGGGTGTGGCTCAGGGGTAGAATACTTGCAAGAAGCCTGGGTTCAACCCCTGAGTACCACAAGAAAAAAACCAAACAAACAGAACTTTAGTACCAAGTTCAAAGTGCTTTTCATATTATCGAACATTAAGTGCTAAAGTGCATGCTCTCTACAGGAAGAGCAACAATTCCCATATGTTCCTTCTCACTGAATACTTAAAACAAATTAAATTTCAATATAATTATACAATTGCTTTGAAATTCTGAAAATATACTCTCATATTCTGAATGGATTTTTTTGAAATCAGATTTCACTATGTAGCCAAGTCTGAAGATACTCCTGCCTCAGCCTCTGAAGTACTGAGACTACAAGTGTATGCCACCATGCCTGGCTTTACAAACTATTATTTTAATGTAATACAAACTCTCATCATTTATCCTACGAAAAGTACCAAGTAGTTTTTCTCTGAAGTTTTAAATATTTTTCAATAGAATTGCATTAATTTTAATTTTCCATTTTTCTTAAATAAATTAATTAAATAAAAACACACAAGCTGTCTTTATCATGTTATTCTAGAAACCTAAGCATACATTTCTTTTTTAAAAAATACAGGAATAAATTGCTTGAAGAAACCTACTAAAGCACAGGGCATATTTAGGAAACCAAAGCCCACCTCTTCTTGCATAACTGGAGTCCATATCTTTAAACTGTACCACAACAAAGTCTGAACATTTGAACAAAATGCTTTCCATTATTTCTTCACGTTTTGGCCCCGAACTGGATTCTGTACTTTTTTCGTGTGCAGCATCAAGTACCAAATCACACTAAAATGAAAAATAGGAGTAAATATTAAAAACATTTATAGAATAAAATTTTGGAGGAATCCCTTAGCTCATCAAGGTGCTAATTTTATAGCTTTGGCAAAAATTAAATATCAAGAGAATCTCATAGTCATTTTTCAAAATGATCTACTATCCTTTCCATCACTCAAAAATCCTCATATCCAAAAGTTGGTCTTTGTTGGTCCACCTTACGTACATTAATAGTATAAACAAAGAAGAAAACATACACTACCCTATCCCTCTTCTAGTTAACAATGTTTGAAAATGACTAAAGTATTATAATAAGCATATTAGTCAACAAATCTTTTTGATTACACAAAGAAGTCATTGAAATAATCAGTATTCGAAAATGAAGAATAAGAGCTGGGCGTGAAAGCCCACATCTGTAATCTCAGCAACTTGGGAGGCAGACCAAGGGGGATCATGAGTTCAAGGCCAGAGGCAGCCTGCTTAACTTAGCAAGATCCTGTTTCAAGGCAAAAATAAAAAGAGACTTAGTGGTACTTGCAAAGTATGTATGAGTCCCTGGGTTCAGCCCCCCAGTGCTTTTAAAAAAACGAAAGAAAAGAAAGGAGAGGAGAGGAGGGGGTGGGAAGGAAAAGAACTGAAGAATAAAATCAAAATCAAGTAAGACATGTGAGCAAGAAAATCTTACTTTGTAAGAAACTATCATATGAATTTAATAATGGCAAATACAGCTTGTAACTATAAACAGCTAAATCAAAACAACAAACTATTCATAAAATAGTTGATTTACATTAATTGAAAAAAGCATAAAAATTACCTTAGGACTGTATGTTTTAAAAACTCCTTCATATATACCTCCATTTTTCACTTGTACTTCACATTTGGATCCCTAAAAACAAACAATTTTTCAAAGACATAGTGTGCTACTCTCTCATCAGGGATAAGTGTTTTCATTTAGTGGTTTATATTTCATCAGACTTCAACTTCAGGTATTCACTGACAGAATATGAAGTTTCAGAACATTCACAATACACTGAATTCTCAATATTCTTCAGAAGACTCTACTCAGAGTTTGAAGTATGACTTTAAATAAAGTTGAACATTTCTGACCGCATTAGTATCAGATGACAAAACAGCACAAAAAGACAATCAACTATAAACATTATTTTATACATAGCATGGTTAACAAGAATGTTTATAGTGAGTTACGATGTATTAAAGAACTTTAACATTTTTTCTAAATCATCTTGATTAAACATGATTTAACAGACGTTACTTTGAGAATCACTCATCTGCATTTCAACCTCATGAAATTACTTTATGCCACCCCTAAAGCAGTTTATCCCCAGTAATATAACTTACAACAACTGATGTAAGTATATGAACCATCCTCATATTTGCATAGATTCCATCAAAAGAAATCTGGAATAGTTGGGAAAAAAAAAACTATTAGGAATCAGTTTTTATACCTGCATGAATATATATGTGTGTGTGTGTGTGTGTGTGTGTGTGTGTGTGTGTGTGTGTGTATGTATATGTATGTATATATGTGTATATATATGTATGTATGTATATATGTGTGTGCATGTATGTATTAAAGTTAGTTCGTATTTTGTTATGAAAATATTGTTAGGTTTACAATACCTTACATGTATTGAAATTTGGTTTACTATAATCTTTTGCTCCCTTACAGGATAGAAGGTAGAGGTTTTGGGGGGTTTTATCTGTTTGTTTTGTTCTTTCAGTACCAGGGGGCTAAGCTCCAGTCATTGTGCATATTTTGCAAGTACTCTATCACTGAACTGCACCACATCCCCCATTTTATTTTTTATCTTGAGACAGAGACTTGCTAAATTACACAGGTTGCCTCCTGGCTCCACCTTCCAAATTGCTGGGATTACAAGCATGAACTACCATGTCCAGCTTAAGGTGGGGTTTTTAACAGTGAAAAATCAGTCAGACCAACTCGTAACTATATGTGACTTAAAAAATACATCTAAAACTAAACTTCCACTTTATGAGGAAAGAGAAAACCATTAGAACAGAAAACAAAGGTTGGGAGTGAAGGTTCACTACATAGTCACATAGTGGCATGGGAGATTTTGGTGGATGAGGGAACTGTTCTATTGTCTTGACTGTGGTAGTAGTTACAGGATTATTAGTATTTGTTAAAACTCACAGACCTAAACTAGGTGCGGTGGTGGTGGTGGTGGTACACGTAATCCCAGCGACTCAGAAGGCTGAGGCAGGAGAATCACAAGTTCAAGGCCAGAGGCAGCCTACACAACTTGGCAAGACCTTCTCTCAACATAAAATTTTTTTAAAAATCTTTTTTAAAGGCTAGGAGTGCAGCCCAGTAGTAGAAAATAAGTGCAAGACTCTGGGGTTCAGCCCCTAATACCACAAAAAAAATAAAAAGAAAAATAAGAAAAAGAAAAAAAAGGAAGAAAAAACTTCACAGACCTGGGACTTCGGGTGTAGGTCAGTGGTAAAGCACTTGCCTAGCACTTACAAGGCCCTAGGTTCCAATTCCAACACCAAAAGTGGGGAATGGAACAACAAAAACTTCTTAGACCTACATCGTAAAATGGATGAGTTCATGTTAATAAATCAGAGGTAGGGAGTAATGGCACATCTTCATAGAAAAACCTTTAATAGCTACGACCAGGGTATCTGCATCAACACCAGTACTTAAAAGTCTTATCAATCACCATTCCGTATTACGTAAGTGTCTCCTCCTGATTCTTAAGACTACAATCTGACCAATAAAGGCAGAGTCTCAAAAATTAGTGACAGCTTCTCATCTGCTTATCATTTGGAACTTTCAGCTACCTTATACACTTCCTTTTTTTTAATATCCCCAATACTGGGGGTTGGACCTAAGGCCTTGCAACACTTTACCCCTTGTTTAATTTTTATTTATTTATTTTTTATTTTAAGACAGAATCTCACTAAGTTGCATAGGCTGCCTCTGGCCTCAAACCTGTGATCCTCCTGCCTCAGCCTCCCAAGTACCTGGGATTCCAGGCGTTTGCCACAGTGCCCTGCTTTTATGTCCATTTTAATTTCACTGATAAAGTTCCAAAATTTAAGACAAGAAAGGCCCTTTCCAAGGGAGAAATGTGAAAGGAGTGAGGAAAAAAAGATGACACATTAATTCAAAATAAAAAGTCCAAAGAACTTTGCAAATTCCAGTGCAGGGAAAAAAAAAAAAAGAACAAATGACTGAGTATTATCCATTAAAAAAATACTATTGATGGACAATTTTATATTTCATACAGTTTATCACTGAAAAACAACACATACACAGCAAAAAATTTTGTACTAAACTATATTGACTATATTGACCAATAAAGATTACCTGCAATAAAATTTAAGAGAATTTTTTTTTGGCCAAATGTTTCAAAAACAATTTTACCAAACAAATAACATTAAAGTTACTCACCGTAGACTGAGGTGGTCCTTTGCTACTGTTTCGACCTCTGAAAAGATCAAATATGATTTTTATTAAATTCAACATGCTAAATAAGCTAAAAATTATTTTCGAATCTTTTTTTTTTTTTTTTTTTTTTGGCGCAGTACTGGGTGTTGAACCCAGAGCCTTACACTTGCATGCTTTGCAAGCACTGTACCACTGAGCTGCATCCCCAGCCCATTTTTTAAACATTATTGAGACAAGGGCTCGCTAAATTACATAGACTCTCTCTGGTCTCAAAGTTTCGATCCTCCTGCCTCTACCTCCCAAATCGCTGGGATTACAGGGGTGCACCACCACATCCAGCTAAATTTAAAATAATGTATAATTCCATTCAAATAAGAGACAGGTATTGGTGGCAAGAGCACACCTAATATTGAGTCTAAAGGCTATCTAAGTATGATTCTAACTGTGCTTTACTGTCCCAGAGACCTAGTGTGCCAAGCAGCACACCACTTGTAATCCCAGGACTTGGGAGGCTGAGGCAGGAGGATCAAGATTTGGAGGCCAGCCTGGGCTACAGAGTAAAAGAGTTCAGGATCTGCATAATAAACACCTGTCCCTATTGGCTTTCAACTTTGTAAAAGATGCAGTACACAAAAATCAGCTGTCAAGTGATTCCCAATAAGGCAGACTCTATTTTCAAGTGAATTCAATCATAACACAATACGGTTGTCCCTTGGTAACATGGAAGGTGGGTTCCAGAACCCAATACCAAAATCTGAGGATGCTCAAGTCTCTTACATAAAATGGTGTAATATCTGCATATAACATATGCACCTCTTAGTTACTTAAAATACTTAATATGATGTAGATCTCATGTAAATAGTTGTTATACCATAGTGTTTAAGGAATGACAAAAAAATTCTGTTCAGTACAGATGTAATTTTTTCCCCCAAATATCACTGACCAATGGTTATTGGAAACAGCAAATATGGGACACAAAGACATAAGGGGCTAACTGTACAATCTAAGGCTTGTACTGCTGGAAAAGAGTAGGCCCTTTAAAAATAACTAAAACATTAATAAAGTGAAATGTTAGATTTCTTATAAACACTAGTCACTCTGACAACAGGACTGGAATTCCATTGTAATAATCACCACACACACACACACACACACACACACACACACGCACAATTTTAAAACTTTCAGGGAGAAAAATTTAGGTCCAAAAAGACTAGGGGTAGGACTGGTACCATTCCCAACAAAGTAACACTGGTCATGATTTGAGGCTAGTCCTGGTCTGTTCTCTAACTGTTAGCTTCCTCACCTTCTTTCATTTAGAAAACAATGGCTTAGACCAAATGACCTAAGCTTCCTTTCATTTGTAACATGTTGATTTTGTAAATCTTTGCCTCACACAATACAAATTGAGAAACTCTTTAAAATGAAGGCATCTAATAACTTATTTACAGTACTGTGAACCAGGTACTATAGCATGCAATTCATTTGCATTATAACTAATCTACCATGTCAACTTTACAGTTGAGAAAACTGAACAGGCCGGGTGTGGTGGCGCACGCCGGTAATCCCAGCGGCTCGGGAGGCGGAGGCAGAAGGATCACAAGTTCGAGACCAGAGGCAGTCTGTGTAACTGAGTGAGACCCTGTCTCAAAAAGTAAAAAAAAAAATGGGCTGAGGTGCAGCTCAGTGGTCCAGCACTTGCAGAGCATGCAGGCGCGAGGCCCTGGGTTCAACCCCCAGTACCGCAAAAAAAAAAAAAAGAAAGAAAACTGAACAGCACCAGCAGCTAAATCTCAACCAGAACCACCCAGTTCATAAGCAGTGCAGATGGTAATGAAACCACAAAAATGGGAGAAGGATGTGGTAATACACTCCCAAGGCAACCCTGAAACAAGCAGCCATTGAAAACCCTATGAGAGTCCCTATGAGTGGGACACAACTCGACGGCACCTAACAACAACTTAAATGAAGCAAGACCAGTATGATTTGGTAAGTGTTAAAGCTGGATGACAAGTGTACAGGGATTTATTATACCAGTCTGTCTACTTTTTAACAATCTCCCTTTAAGGGGGTGGGGGGAGCCAGGCACAGTGGCACACGCCTTGTAATCCCAGCAACTTGGGAGGCAGAGGCAGGAGAATTGCAAGTTTGAGACCAGAGGTAGTCTGCATGATTCAGTGAGACACTGTCTCAAGAACTAAAAAAATAGGCTGGGTGCAGCTCAGTGGTATAGCACTTACAAAGCATGCAAGTGTGAGGCCCTGGGTTCAATTCCCAGTACCGCAAAAAAAGTAGGGCGGGGAGGGATGAGGGGAGGTGCCTTCTTAAAGGATGAAGAGATATAATCAAGCTTACTGATCTATCAGCATATAGGAAACATGAGGACAAAAGAATAACTGATACCATAAGATTACATGTACCAGTTATATCCAGAATGTGATAAATTCAACATAAGAATAATGTAATTTCTTTAACAAATAAATGGTAGGTGAAGGAAAAAAAACAGCATGTGTGAAGGAAGAACTATTATAAATTTAAACATACAGGGCTAGGGTGTGGGTCAGAGGCAGAACACTTGCCTGGCACACATGAGGCCCTGGGTCCAACCACCAGCACCACAAAAAAGACATAATAAGATAGGTGGTGGCACACACCTGCAATCCCAGCACTTGGGAGGCAAAGGCAGGAGAATCAGTAATTCGAGGCCGGCCTGGGCTACATAAGAGAGACTATGTCTTAAAAAAAAAAAAAAATCAAAAACAAAACACACACGCATAAATCTAAAGCAATGTGTAAATCAGAAGTAATCAAAATAAATCAGGACTTCCTCATTTCAAACCTTACTAAAGATACAGTAATCAAAATAGTGCGGTATTGACATAAAAACAGACATAAAAAACAATGGAGCACCAGGCACGGTAGTGCACGCCTGTAATCCCAATGGCTCAGGAGGTGGAGGCAGGAGGATCTCAAGTTCAAGACCAGAGGCAGTGTGCATAACTTAGTGAGACCCTGTCTCAAAAAAGTAAAAAATGGGCTGGGGGTGCAGCTCAGTGTTCCAGCACTTGCAAAGCATGCAGACGCGAGGCCCTGGGTTCAATCCCCAGTACTGCAAAAAAAAAAAAAAGGCAAACACTAAAGAACTGCTTCAGATTAAAGACCAAAGAAAAATGACAACTTAATGCAATATATACTTACACTGGTTCTTATACCAGAAAAAAACATTTAAAAATATATTTAATATCCTTTGTATATAAATGTATATATTGCTAAAAAGGACATGTGAATAACAATTGGTAAAATTTGAAAAGGTTCGGCAGATAGAACAATTGTTTGGCATAAAATTTCCTTATTTGGACAACAACATAGTTTTGAAAAAGAATGTTCTTGTTATTATGAAACATACTTTGAAGTATTTACAGCTAAAATAGCATATCTCTTACATCTTTAATAAAAGTATTTTATATTACACATGTATGTACACTAATTTTAACACTATATAGACAAAATATAATATTACTTAAAGAATATAGGTGAAAGGTATGAGAATTTCTTCTACTATCAGCAACTTTTCTGAACATCTACTATTACTTTTAAGCTAGATGCAGTGGCGCACACCTATGATCCCAGCAGCAAGTCAGGAGGGTGATAGGAGTATCACAGGTCTAAGACCAGAGGCAGCCTGTGCAACTTAATGAGACCATTTCAAAAATAAAAAAATTAATAAGACAACCATGGTGGAACACACCTATAAGCCTAGCAGTTGAAAGAGGAAGGGGTGAGGCAGGAAAATACAAATTCCAAGCCAACCTAGGGTACCAAGTGAAACCCTATCTCAAAAAAACAAAAACAAACACACAAATAAATAAGCTGGACATGGTGGCACATGCCCATAATTCCAACACTCAGGAGGCTAACAGAGTTCCAGGCCAGCCTGGGATAAACAGTGAGACTCTGTCTCAAAATAAGTAAGAATTTTAAAAATTCAAAAACAAAAAAAAAAAGGAGGAGCAATGGCTCACACCTTAATCCCAGTGATTCAACATGAGGTGGCAGGAAGATCCTGAGTTGGAGGCCAGAGGTAGCCTGTGTAACTTAAGAGAGACCCTGTCTTGAAAATAAAAAGTCAAAAATGGGATAGGAGTGCAGCCTGTGGTACCGCACTTGCAAAGCATGCATGAGGCCCTGGGTTCAAATCAGCAGCACTGCAAAAAAATGAAAATTTAAAATAAAGTAGCTGCAGAAAATGTCAGCCTTCTTATTCTTATCGTTATAGCGAGCTACTATGGGAAAATATGAAATGTGACCTTAATTAAGAAAGCATCCTTGTATGAGACAAGGTAAGTGTCCTATATAAATTAATAAAAACAAATGAGAATTTGTTTCATGGAAGATTTGGGATACATCTTACAGGATAAGTATGAGGACCTGGAAATACAGAACAATGATGGAGGAGCAGTCAGGGAGCAGTGAATGGGCATAGGATCTGCCCAGGCAGTTGAGAAAGGAGACCATCTGCAACTAAAGGATGTCATATTTTTGAACAGTTAATGAGAAACATGACCAGAAAGGTAAAGTAGGGCTCTAGCAGGGATCAGAAAATGCCCATGAGCCTGTGACCTGTTTTATAACGTCCAGACCTCAGAATGTTTGCTACCTTTTCTGTGTATATGGGGTGTGTGTGTGTGTGTGTGTGTGTGTGTGTGTGTGTGTGTGTGTGGTGCTAGGGACTGAAAGTGAGCCTCATGAACCCTGACCACAAGCTCTATCACTCAACCACAGCCCCTAGCCCATTTATACAGGGTTTTGTTTTGTTTTGTTTTGTAGTATTGGGGGTTGAACCCAGGACCTGGGGCTTGCATGCTTTGCAAGTGCTGCACTGCTGAGCTGCACCTTCAGCCCATTTTTTTATTTTTTGAGACAGGGTCTCACTAAATTACACAGACTGCCTCTGGTCTTGAACTTGCGATCCTCCTGCCTCCGCCTCCCGAGTTGCTGGGATTACAGGTGTATGCCACTGCGCCTGACATTACAGGCATTTTTTTTTTAATATAAAAAAAGAACATGCAAAAAGTGATTGTATTGGCCTGGAAAGCCTATATTTACTATCTGGCCTTTTACAGAAAAAGTTTGCAACTTCTGGGTTAGATCTCGGCCCCTTTTTATATATTTTATCCAGAGACAGGGCCTTGCTAAAAATTATGCAGGCTGTCTTTGGCCTTGATCTTGCAATCCTCCTGCTTCTGCCTCCGGAGTCACTGGGATTATAGGCTTACACCACCATATGTGTCTCCACAAACACCTTCTTAACTCAGGTTATGGAATCACACTCAATTCAAATTGAGTTACAATGGATTAAATAAGGGTAGAAAACTAGCCACCATTTATAACAGTTTCCAACTCTTAAAAGAATAAAATTTTTAGATCCAAACTCATTTATAAATTGTGAATTGCCAAGACTAAGGCATAGGTAACTAAAGCCATTTCATGATTAACAATAGGGACTAGTTTTCTTCAATGATTTTTACTGACTTTGTTTGCATAAATCTATAAAACCAGCAGTGGAACAGATATTAAAAGCAAAAGCTTTGAAGTCTTACAGAATTAGAATCTCAACTTCATCATAGCTCAGCTCTTTGACCTTGAGGGCAAGTTCCTCAATTTTTCTGAACCATCACTTCCTCATCTGTAAAATGGATATGGCTCGACCAATCTGGCAGGCCAGACTACTGGGTTTGTTTGTTTTTGGTGCAGCACTTGCAGATTGAACCCAGCGCCTAGAGTATACTTTGGAAAGTGCTCTCCTGCAAATCCTTCTGCCTCCATCTCCCCAGTCACTGGGATTACAGGTATGCACCAGGACACTTGGCTATTGTGAAGATTAAAAAGTATGTAAGCAATGCTGTTGGCACAGTCCCTGAAACCTAACAAGTACACAAAAAGTAATAACTAACATTACCTAGGCTGGGATTTAGCTCAGTTGGTAGAGCGCTGCGCTGCAGTCTCTGAGGACCCGAGTTCAATTCCCAGCTCAGCAAAAATGGGAGAAGGGCCTGGCAATCCACTCCCAAGGCAATCCCAAAACAGCCATTGAAAACCCTATGAGGGTCTCTATGAGTCAGATACCGACTCGACGGCATGTAACAACAAAATTACCTGAGTTGAAAGTTTTCCATCAACTGTTTTCACATCATAGATATTTAAACTCTTTTCTCCAGAAAAATGGCTACTACCACCATGTGACTTAGAAACGCTTAGTGTTTTATATACTATAAAGGAAAGGGGAAAACAAAAACAAAAAGAAAGGTTTAGCCAGGTGTAGTGGCTCATGCCTGTAATCCCAGTGACTTGGGAGGTTGAAGCAGAAGGATCAAATGTTTAAGGCCAGAGGCAGCCTATATAACTTAGGGAGACCCTGATTCAAAACAAAAAATAAAAAAGGGGGTTAAGGGATTTGGGTCAAACTAGTCATTCCACATCTACTACTTTCTAGCTGAATGAATTTGAACAAGTCACTTGACCTCTCTGGGCCTTAGTTTCCTCGTGGGTAAGATGGGAATGGGATAACCATTACACAGTATATACATCCTAGCAGAGTAAGTTCATGGTTGGGTCCATCAATAACTTGTTTCCTTCTTTTTCAATTACTAATCAGCTTTCACAAGCTTAGCCCAGGAGACTTTTCAAGCATACTGATCTTGGTGACTAGTCAATGCTTGTCCCTAAAACGCTAAAGGAAGACAGACCCTCAGCAACATACTAGACGACTCATAAGAGGGCCTTATTTTTAAAATAAAAACAGTAAGCTTTTTTTCTTCCTCATCTAAAGAATTCCAAGATTTAATAAGACAGACATATTAGCATCTCAACCAACTCAGTAGCATGAGGTGGGAAAGGCAGTTTGAACTTTGTGCCCTGCCCACACAGAGAATATGAGCTCCAGGGAAAGACCTCCTCTGGCGTGTTCATTACTGTATCCTGGAGCCTGGCAAAAGATGGCACTCCAGAAAAAGGATTTAAACACAGTATGCTCATAATGAAACCAACATTCACAGAGTCAGTAAATAAATGACCAGATACTAAGCGCACAAAATCACACTAGGAACTTATCCCTGCCCTCAAGATGATCTAAATCTAAACGGAAGACAATATAAGTACTTCCAAACAAGTTAGATTCCAAATACAGTAGTTTCTTATCACCAAAGACACACAAATGGCAAATAAGCCCATAAAATGATGCTCGGTATCTTTAGGTATTAGGGATATGCATCTTAAAACCACAATGGGTCACCACTACATACCCACTAAAATGACTAAATTTAAAGATTAACATACCAAGTGCTGACAAAGAATTGGAACAAATCAGAAATCTCATACCTTGTGAAAGAAAATTAGTACAGTTACTTTAGCAAAAGGTTAGCAATCATATTTAAAATTAAGTAAATTCCTGCCACACAACCAAGCAACCCATTTCTATGTATTTAACCAAGAGAAATGAGACTGTACGTAATTATTCACTGCAGGTTTTTTTGGTTTTGTTTTAATTTTTCAGTGCTAAGGATTGAACCCAGGCCCTTCTGTGTGCTACGCTAGGGCTCTACCACTGAGCTACAACTCAGTTTTAGCTTTATACTTAATAGCCAAAAACTGTTAACAACCCATCTGATGAACACTCATACAATGCAGTAGTCCTTAACAAAAAAAGAAACCACCATTACATGCAATAACACAACAGATTACTATCCTTTCTGCATGTGAGAGAAGCCAGGCAGAAATAGCTGTATCATTCCATGGCCTACTATTTGTTTGTTTTTGCTGTACTTGGGGTTTAAACCAAGAGCCTCACACATACTTTGCAAATGCTCTACCCTCAGCCCATTTTTTATTTTTTATCATGATACAAGGTCTTGCTAAATTATGCAGGCTGCCTTTGGCCTCAAACCTGTGATCCTCCTGCCTCCACCTCCCGAGCTGCTGGGATTACAGCTGTGTGTCACCACACCCAGCCTTCCATGACATTCTTGAAAAGACAGAAAAACAAACCAAAAAACCCTACAGCATAAAACAGGAAACGTATCAGTAACTGGTGGCTGTAGTGGGGGCTACATGACTATGTTGTTGTTGTTAGGTGCTGTCGAGTCGGTATCCTACTCATAGCGACCCTCACAGGGTTTTCAATGGCTGAGTGCTTCCGGATTGCCTTGGGAGTGGATTGCCTGGCCCTTCTCCCATTTTTGCGGTGCTGGGAATTGAACTCTGGGCCTCAGAGACTGCAGCACAGCACTCTACCAACTTAGCTAAATCCCAGCCCACATGACTATGTATGTTTGTCAAAACTGAAGAACTATACACTAACATGGGTATATTTTACTTTATGTAAATTAGACACTAATATACCTAACAAAAATATAATCTACCACAGTAAGTCTCTAGCAATTTGAGCTACCTCACAGTGCAGTAAGCAATGAGGAAAGAAAAAAGTCTCTCCGGCATATCCATTTGCTCCAAAGTCCAAAGTGGGAAGGTCTTGAAGTTTACAGAACCAATAAACGAACATTCTGTTGGACATCTTTCCCCAAAAGACAACCTTCTCTTAATAATCTTCTCCAGGGTCCCAAAAGATACCTTCAACCCTCCTCCAATGGACTGTTAGCCTGCAGCATTTTGTAGTGGTCCTGACAAATTTCAGCAGTGGCATTTTAATTATATTTAGGCTTCACCTACATTAACACCTTTAGATGAACTTCTAAGTTTTTCCATTTCGTCCATCAATTCTCTTTATTTTTCAGCAGTTGGTTAATGACTAAATTAACATGATATTTTTGCTCTGTTCTTCAGATTAATTTATTCTGTCTCAAACTAGCATTTTCCTACTACTAACAATTTTTTTTTATCTGTCATTTAGCTGGGCACAGTGGCACATTCCTATAATCCCAGTAACTCAGGAGGCAGAGACAGGATGATCACAATTTCGAGGCCAGATGTAGCATGTGTAACTTAGTGGCAACTTGTTTCAAAATAAAAAGATGGGCTGGAGATGCAGCTCAGTGGTAGAGCACTTGCAAAGCATGTGTGGGGCCCTGGGTTCAACACCTGAGTACTGACAAAAACGAAAGCAAACAAAAAAACCCATCATCCTACCATAATTAAACGCTTTCTTCTGACACTGTCTATGCTCACTACTGTTGCACTTTAATATGATATTATTTACAATAAGCACAGTAATGCCTGCAGGCATACCACTGTGGCGTCTGATACCCTCAGATCTCAGAAGCTAAGCAGAGTCAGGCCTGCTTAGTATTTGGATGGGATACTGCCTGGAAACACCAGGTGCTGTAGGCTTGGGAGAAGGACCCAACAACCCACTCCCAGAAAACAATCAGCCACTGAAAACCGTATGAATGGCAAAGAAGCACTGACAATAGTGTTTTGCCTGTTGTACATACAGTCCCTAAGAGTTGGACACTGACTCAACAGCAACAACAGCAAGCACAGTAAATACAGAGATTTTAAAACTGACAGCAATGGTTGATTGTGAAGTTGACCCTGAATAGCAAAAAGCCATTTACTGGTGGCTGTTAACCACCTGCATTCTGGGTGTAATTCTGCTTCTGTTTTGAGGTTCACTCTAAGCAGAAAGGGTGTAAGTGGAAGAGCTGCTATACTAAGCATGGTACACTGAATGTCATGTGAATGGTGCCTTCCAAAAGCTACAGGACAACAGGTGGGGGAGAAATCAAGTTTTCCTATTTTAAGACACTGCAAAAGACGACCTAGGCTAAAGATAACAAAACTGGGAAACTTTGATTCATGCTAAAGAATAAATTCTGTGTGCTCAATCTATACAGGGACTTGATGAACAAGTCCAACAGTCTAGATTTAATTCAGTGGTAATGATACCCACTAAAAGTTTTTCAGTAGAAAGTGGGCACAATTTTTGAGGAGATTCTTAACAGGAAGTATCTAGACACGAAGAGATCAGGAAGCTTGCTAAAAAATATATTAGGAAAAAGGTGGGGCAGGGAGTATAGCATAGGTGAGGCCCCAGGGAGAGAAGTAGGGAAAGAAGAAAGAAAAAAAAAAAGGAGAGAGAGAGGAGAGCAAGGGGACCTGATTCTAATGCCAGCTATGCATCCAATGATCAGAGACTCTGGCAAACCTCCTTAGCCTAAGTTTCTATACCTGTAAATGGAATGAGTACTAAAAAACCCTCCAGAACCTTTCCAACTTCAAATTTATGATTCTAAGTGGAAAGCTTACTAGGTGCCAAGAATGGAGAATTTAGTACCTCACTTTTTAAGAGTGGCATTATTTTACTAGACACAGCAAATGAGCCCAAGAGTACCCTTGCCCACTCACTCAAACAACTGACCATCTATTATATGCCAACTCTAGCTCCAGAAACTATCACAGTAGTGAATCAAACAAAGCTCCTGACCTGAGGAAGCTGAAATTTTAGTTACTAGGAGATGAACCAAAACTTACTTAGACAAAGGTTACCAGATAAATCCAAGATGCCCAGTTAAATATGAATTCCACATAAATAATTTGTCCCACACAATTTATTTACAATCAATAAAAATTAGTCATTGATTACCATATTTTTTGGGTTTTTTTGTTTTGTTTTTTGCAGTGCTAGAGATTGAACTCAGAGCTTCAGACATGCGAGGACAAGTGCCCTACAACTCAGATATACTCCCAGACCCTAAAAATTCAAATTTAACTAGGCATCCAACAATCCTAGCCTAGTTGTAACTTTAGAATGCTTCTCCCTCTTTTTACTTTTTTTCCTTCTTTTTTTTTTTTAAGCAGTACTGGGGGTTGAATCCAGGGCCTTGCACATGCTAGGCAAGCGCTCCACCACTGAGCCACACTCCAGCTCCTTTATATTTTCAATTCTGACATGGGGTCTAAATTGTGCAATCTACCCCTGTCCTCAAACATGCCATCCTCCTGCCTCAGCTTCCCAGACAGAATTACAGATGTGTGCCAGCTCTTTTACTGCATTTTAGTGTCTAAAAGACACTATCATAGTTGCCATTTTGACATTAAAAATTTTTACACTGCAACACAGTATACAGTATACATTAACTCAACTAGAAATTTCTTTATTGGTTTGTTTATGTTTTTTGAAACAAGATCTTATTATGTAGCCCAGGCAGGCCTCAAACTCTCAATCCTTTTGCCTCAGCCTCTCAAGTGCTGGGATTCATAAGCATGCAACACCACACCCAATTCTTACCTTTCATAATGCAATACATTCTAGTATTTCCTATCCCTTTTCATTTTTCTAAAAAGTTTTGTAATGACTCACTGTAATGATTTCACAATCTACTAAGGGATCATGATCTGCAATTTGAAAAACACATGTCTGAGAAATACAGGTACATGCCTGTAATCTCAGTAACTCAGGAAGCAGAGGCAGTAGGATGGCAAATTCAAGGCCAGGGGTAACCTGGGTAATTTGGCAAGACCTTGACTCAAAAATAAAAAATAATAAATGGGCTGGACACGGTGGCTCACACCTATAGTCCAGGCGTCTCAGGCAGAGGCAGCAGGATCCCAGGTTTGAGAACAGAAGTAGCTTGCATAACTTAAAGAAACCCTGTCACAAGATAAAAGATAAAAAATGGGCTGAGGGGGCAGCCCAGCAGTAGAGCATTTGCAAAGTAACTGTGAGAGCCTGGGTTCAATCCCAGGTACTTCAAAAATGTAAAAAAGAAAAATAATTTAACCTTGTCTTATAAATCACCATTATGAACACATTAACTACATTGTGCTATAAACTACACACAATGATATAAACTTAAAAAGTCAAAACCCCCAGGACAGTATGCTTTTTGAACTCTTGTGTTAGTATTTTGTAAATCTCTAATCTCTTCACTTTAGATTACATTATTTTTACTTCTCATACTGACAGTGTTTGCCTCTAAGGTTTTACCCTTCTACTTGCTGGCAATCTATAAGCCATATTAAAAATAGCTAGCTAGCTAGCTAGATGTAGTCACACATGCCTGTAATCTTAGCAAATCAGGAGGCTGAGGCAGGAGGATTGCAAATTCAAGGTCAGAGCCAGTCTGCATAATTCAATGAGACCCTGTTCCAAAAGAAAAAATGGGCTGGGGGTGCAACCCAGTGGTAGAGCACTTGCAAAGTATGTGCAAGGCCCTACGTTCAACCCCTAAGTACCACAAAAAAATAAACAAGTAGAATCGTGTAAAGTAAAAGCAAATAAGCTCTTAAAAGAAGCCCCAAAGAATTCCCCTTTCTGCAGTTTGCATAAACCTCAGCACAAAGACCTTAATTTTTCAATTCCTGATATAACCGACTGTGTCCACAATCAATACTAGTGAACCCCACAAGAAAAATGTACTACTTGGTTCAAAGTAGCCTTAAAACACACACACACACATACACACACACACACACACACCCCTAAAACTATGTTGTTGTTAGGTGCTGTCAAGTCGGTATCCGACTCATAGCGACCCTCATAGGGTTTTCAATGGCTGACTCTTTTGGGATTGCCTTGGGTGTGGATTGCCAGGTCCTTCTCCCATTTTTGTGGTGCTGGCAATTGAATTTGGGACCTCAGAGACTGCAGTGCAGCGCTCTACCAACTGAGCTAAATCCCAGCCTACCTAAAACTATAATCAAGAAACTACAATCAAGAGTAATCTTAGCCAGGCGTGGTGGCGCATGCCTGTAATTCCAGTGGCTCCGAAGGCAGAAGCAGGAGGATCCCAAGTTCAAGACCAGAGGCAGTCTGCATAATTTAGCAAGACCCTGTCTCAAAAAGTAAAAAAATGGGCTGGGGGGGCAGGGCAGCTCAGTGGTACAGCACTTGTAAAGCATGCAAGCGCGAGGCCCTGGGTTCAACCCCCAGTACCGCCCAAAAAAAAAAAAAAAGTTATTTTAACTGCTGACAATTATTATTGTTAGGAACTTTTAAAATAAATGATTTATAAAAGCAATTATGAAGATGGGCATGGTGGTGCACCCCTATAATCCCAGCACTTGGGAGGCTGAGGAAGGAGGATTTAGAGTTCCACGCCAACCTAAACTATAAAGCAAGACCCTGTCTCCAAAAAACCAAACAAATTGTGTGTGTGTGTGTGTGTGTGTGTGTGTGTGTGTGTGCAAAATCAGCTACATGCATTGTTGTTGTTGTTGTTAGGTGCCATCGAGTCGGTATCCGACTCATAGCGACCCTCACGGGGTTTTCAATGGCTGACTGTTTCGGGATTGTCTTGGGAGTGGATTGCCAGGCCCTTCTCCCACTTTTGCGGTGCTGGGAATTGAACTCGGGACCTCAGAGACTGCAGCGCAGCGCTCTACACACTGGGCTAAATCCCAGCTTCCAGCTATATGCATACATATATGAAAATATGAGAAGTAAGCCGGGCACGGTGGCACACGCCTGTAATCCTAGCAGCTGGGGAGGCAGAGGTGGGAGGATCGCAAGCTCGAGACCAGAGGCAGTCTGTGTAACTTAGCGAGACCCTGTCTCAAAAAGTAAAAAAATGGGCTGAGGGTACAGTTCAGTGGTCCAGCACTTGCAGAGTATGCAGGCACGAGACCCTGGGTTCAACCCCCAGGACCGCAAAAAAAAAATACACACACACACACACACACACACACACACACACACACACACACGAGAAGTAGCAATAGAAAACTCATAGCATTGCTGGCATCATTAGATAGTCTCTCAAGGTTCTGATATACTTAATAAAATAAGCACATTCACTTAGAATTACATCACAGACAAATCTCATGCCACAACCTGAAAGACTCCACTATGCAATGACACTTTATTCAGATTCCAAAATGTTGTTTGCTACTAATCATGGCATGAAATTGTTATTTTACACAGCCACTTAATTTCAAGGCTTACATTATAAGCACTCTATATAAGAAACTGGGCTGGGATTTAGCTCAGTGGGTAGAGCGCTGCGCTGCAGCCTCTGAGGCCCTGAGTTCAATTCCCAGCACCGCAAAAATGGGAGAAGGGCCTGGCAATCCACTCCCAAGGCAATCCCGAAACAGTCAGCCATTGAAAACCCTATGAGGGTCACTATGAGTCGGATACCGACTCGACGGCACCTAACAACAAGAACAACAACAATATAAGAAACTGGGCTAGGATTTAGCTCAGTGGGTAGAGCGCTGTGCTGCAGTCTCTGAGGCACTGAGTTCAATTCCCAGCACCGCAAAAATGGGAGCAGTGCCTGGCAATCCACTCCCAAGGCAATCCCGAAGCACTCAGCCATTGAAAACCCTATAAGGGTCGCTATGAGTCGGATACCGACTCGACAGCACCTAACAACAACAACAACATATAAGAAACTTTTAAAAAGACCATTTTACATTTTCACATGAATATAATCCAAATTACCAGTCAATAAAAGCCTAACTTTAAACAATTACTGTAAGTTCTCATAAACAACCCAGATCTATAGCAATTCTAAACCATTAAAAATATTAAAACCAAGGGGCCAGGCATGATGGCACAAGCCTGTAATCCCAGCAACCTGGGAAGCAGAGGCAGGAGGACTGCAAATTTGAAGCCTGTTTGTGTAACTCAGCAAGTCCCTGTCTCAAAATAAAAAATAAAAAAAGGAGCTGGGGTGCAGTTCAATGGTAGAGGGCTTGCAAAGTATGTGAAAGGCCCTGGGTTCACCTCCCCAGTACTACAGTAACAGCAGCCACTGGGTGACTCCAAAAGCAGAGGCAGAGGTAGGAGGATGGCAAGTGCAAAGACAGAGGCAGCCTGTGTAACATAGTGAGACCCTGTCTCAAAATCAAAAAATATAATTAAAAAATTAAAAATAATAAGACTAAAACCAAGAATCCAAAACATAAGTAGATCTCACACAAGGTATGTACAGAATTATATATTAAGACCAAAGATAAAGAACTTAAACTTCTTATTTTATTAGCAAGCCAAACTCAAGGTTATAAAAGATATCCTGAAGGGCAAGGACTATTACTATACTCTTTAAAATACACACCACCATCCTGTTTATGTTTTTGTTGTTTATTTTTTTGCAGTGCTGGGGACTGAATGCAGGGCTGGGGCACGCTAGGCAAGTGTTCTACCACTGATCTACATCCCCAGCCCAAGATCTTATTAATGTATATGTCTGTGTTTAATGGGTGTAATGAAGTCCCACAAAGGTTGCTTTGAGATAGTCCTCAACCTCTCAAAGTCTAGTGTTTTTCCTTCTATAAGATTTTCTATAGCCGGGTGTGGTGGCACACACCTGTAATCCCAGCTGCTTGGGAGGCAGAGGCAGGAGGATCGCAAGTTCGAGACAGGGGCAGTCTGCGTAACTTAGCAAGACGCTGTCTCAAAAAGTGGAAAAAAAAAAAAAAAGGGCTGGGGGTGCAGCTCAGTGGTCCAGCACTTGTAAAGCATGCAGGCGCGAGGTCCTGGGTTCAATCACCAGTACCGCAAAAAAAAAAAAAAAAGATTTTCTAGAGCTGGGTGCAGTGGCACATGCCTGTAATCCCAGCTGCTCAGGAGGTGGAGGCAGGAGGATCTCAAGTTGGAGACCAGAGGCAGTCTGCGTAACTGAGGGAGACCCTGTCTCAAAAAAAAAAAAAAAAAAAAAAAAAAAATGGGCTGAGGGTGCAGCTCAGTGGTCCAGCACTTGCAGAGCATGCAAGCCAAAAAAAAAAAAAAATTTTTTCTGTTATGTCCTCATGCTCTAAAATTCTATTTTAGGAAAAAATACAAAAATATTCTAAGAGATAACACATATTAGTGAATACAAAATCATATGTCCCATATATCATTTTGTTCAACATATATGTTTGCAGATTGAAATCATGTACACCAAATTTCTAACAGTGGTTATCTCCGGAGGAAAAAAATATTAAAAGGTATTTTAGTTTTTAAGGAATTTTTTGCATCTCTGCAGTATCTTACTTTCCTACTACATACTGAAATCTACTTTTTAAATTATACGGGGAAAGAATTTCCAACTATAAATGAGCAGTACTTATAAAAAGATTTTTTTTAATTTATTAATTTCAAGAATATATCTGTTCTGGGCACCTCTTCAAGTGGAGCGCTCATCTCTATTACACCACAAACCACTTAAAATCAGGGCCCATACTCTACACATGTTCTATATGCCAAAACATATAGAGGTATATAGAATATAAATATAAAATGATAAAATCTCTTTAATTAATATTTGAATTAACAGGAAAGTAACTTATAGCCCAACTGCCTAACATAATTACAAATCTGTTTTGTTAAGCAAGCACCTTAACCGCCAACACTATATTCAATGTAGAATGTTCATCTTCAAAAGTACAAGAAACTTTCTGCATAGAAAAATATACTTTATCTGGACGAGGTGGCACATATCTATAATCCCAGTGACTCAGGAGGCAGAGGCAGGTGGATCGCAAGTTCAAGACCAGAGGCAGTATGCATAATTAAGAAAGACCCTGTCTCAAAAAGTAAAAAAATGGGCTGGGGGGTTGCAGCTCAGTGGTACACCACTCACAAAGCATGCAAGCACAAGGCCCTGGGTTCAACCCCTAATACCACCAACAAAAGAGGAAAAAAAAAAAAAAAAAAGGAAAGAAAAATATACTTTAAGAGTAACAAGCCCAGCATGGTGGCACACACCTGTAATCCCAGTACTAGGTAAACTAGTACTAAGAGGAGGGAGGATTGCAATTTCTTTTTTGTGTGTTTCTTCTTGGGGGCTGAACCCAGGGCCTAAAGCATAATTTGTGCTCTACCAGGGAGCTGCATCCCGAGTACCACCCTTTTTACTTTTTATTTTGAAACACAGTCTCCCTAAATTATGAAGGTTGCCTTTGGCCTTGAATTTATGACCCTCCTGCCTCCACGTCCCAAATCACTGGGATTACAGGTGTGCACCACCACACCCAGATGAGAATTGCAATTTTGAGGCCATCTTGGACTACACAGTAAGACCCTGTCTCCAAAAAATAAAAATATAAAAAACATTAAGATACAGCTCCACTCATTTCCAATCATAAGCAATAGTAGTTAAGACCATAGATTAAAAAATGTCTACATTATAAATTCTAGATTTAAATGCCACAATCTAAGGCTTCATATTCACCGATCGGGTATGTTTTCTAAGAAAAACATTCCTACTTTTGAATTCTAACATCTGAGGAGTCAAAAAGACCTTAAGAAGAAAACAACATTCTACTTTTACTTAGGGGCAACTCCTGCTAAACAGACAACTGTAACAACTTCTTCAAATCTTAAAGTAGCACTAATAGATGACCCAAATATGCTTCAAAAAACCCCTGAGTACCTTCAATTAAAGATACAGCAGCAGGTAGGCTTGATAATAAACTCTACATCTCCACTTAAGATGTCACAATCATTTGAAATAGCTACAAAAACAGAATTTTGTTCATGCTCAACATTTTATTTTATACAATATCAAAATATTATCTAGCCAAAATAGAAAGTTACAATTCTAGGAAAAAAATCTTTTAAAACCTTAAAATTCCTTTCAATGTAAACAAATAAACAATTCTATGGTGAAACAAAATTCTAACACAGCTGTAACTATTTAGGACAAAAAAAATCAGATCCTCCTTTAAGTTGAAACATATGGCTATTAAATAGCTATGACATGAGTTAACATCCCCTGTGTAAAATTATAACTCTCTAATTAGAGAAACACAGAAAATACAAGTTTACATTTAACCAAAATGGGAACATCATGATTGAGCTCATAAATGTTTTCACTACATTTCAGAATGCAAAATCTCAAAGCAAATACAGGATTACTTTCTCTTGGACAAACTCAAATAATATGAGTAGGTTTTTTCCCCCTTTAAGAAAGTATATTTTCTCCAGGTCCTTGGAATAAAAATTGAGGAATCTGGGCACAGTAGTGCACACCTATAATCCCAGCAACTGGGGAAAGAGAGACAGGAGGATTATGAGTTCAAAGCCAGAGGCAGCCTGTGTAAATTAACAAGATTCTGTTTCTAAATAAATAAATAAATAAATAAGGGCTGGAGGTGCAGTCCAGGGGTAGAGCACTTGCAAGGCATGCATGAAGCCCTAGGTTCAACCTGCCAGTACCATACAAAAAAATAATAGTAACTAATCAGGTAAAATAAACTCAAAAGTAAAGCAAAAATATGCTTCTTTTATTAACAGCCATCTACAGTTTACTTCAATGACCTAAATGTTAATCAATTTTCTAGACTAACTTCACATTGGTATAACCAAATGTGTATCAATGTCCACATAAAAGAATGAGTTGACAAAGGATGTGGCAGTTTAAACCTTAAATTACATTGTTGTTGTTGTTAGGTGCCGTCAAGTCGGTATCCGACTCATAGCGACCCTCTGTAAAACAGGGGAAACACTATTGTCAGTGCTTCTCTGCTGTTCATAGGGTTTTCAATGGCAGATTGATTTTTGGAAGGGGGTTGCCAGGTCCTTCTCCCAAGCCTACAGCATCTGGTGTTCCCAGGCGGTCTCCCATCCAGGTACTAACCAGGCCCGACCCTGCTTAGCTTCGGAGATCTGACGGGATCGGATGCCACAGGGCTACCGCTGCAGGCCTTAAATTACATATAAGGCCTTAATTAATCTAGACAAAAAGCAAATGGCCAAAATACCTGATCTTTCCCCAAATGTTTGCTCAATCATTACCTCTTCAATGAAGGCTCCTCTAATCCATTTAAAATTGCAGCCCATTCCCCTCCTCAAAATTCCCTATATACTTAATCTGCTTTCCACTAATCCTACAGTCTTATCTCATATTAAATTTAGGTTGCTAATTTAATGTCTTGTTTACTATCTGCCTCCTCACATCAGAGTGTAAACTCCAAATACCTGAGCTGGGGCTGGCCCATGCCACTAGGGAGGCTGAGGCAGGAGGAAGGCAAGTTTGATGCCACCCTGGGGTATGTACTGAGACCCTGTCTCCAAAAGGAAAAAAACGTAAACTCCAGGAAAGCAACTGTTTGATTCATGAATATATCCAAAGAACCTACCCGTCTTGTACATAGATATACAATAAATGTGTTGACTAAAGATGTTTTAGACTCTTCTAGAAGATATTTAACTTATAGAGACGAATGTCTGACATGTAAATCGAAGCTTGATGAACAACTGCAACACAATTTCTACATTGCAATGCCTGAAGAAAAAGTAGCACAAAGCCAAAAATCACTGAGAGAAACTTTTTTTTGAAGGGAGGAGGGAGGCATTAAACCCTGGGTTCAATCCTCAGTATCACCCGTCCCCCCCAAAAAAGAAATTAAAAATAAAAAAAATTTTTAAAGCAACCAAAAAACAGGGACGAAGCCAAGCTTGGTGTTGCAAGCCTATAACCCCAGCACTCGGGAAACTGAGATCCTGTTTAAAACACAAACATCCAAGGAAAAGGAAAAGGAAGAGAATGTGAAAGGGAAAGAGACACGGATTAACCAATGATGATTTTTAATGGTGCTGTGAAATTACACACAAATGGGCTGGGCACAGTGATGCACATCTGTAATCCCAGCAATTTGGGAGACAGAGGCAGGAGGATGGAGAGTTCGAGGTCAGAGACAGCCTAAGCAATTTTGTGAAACCCTGTCTCAAGATAAAATACAAAACACAGCCAGGCGTGGTGACTCCCGCCTGTAATCCAAGCAACTCAGGAGGATGAGGCAGGAGCATCACAAGTTTGAGAAAAGAGGCAGCCCACATAATTTAGCAAGACCCTGTCTCAACATTAAGAGTAGAAAATGGGCTGTGGGCGTGGCTCAGTGGTGGGGCTGTTGCAAAACACGTGTGAGGTCCTGGGTTCAAACCCCCAGTAATGCATTCAACAAACAAAAAATGGGCTGGGGATGCAGGCCAGTGGTACAGCATTTGCAAAGTATGTGTGAAGCCCTGGGTTCAACCCCTAATTACAGCAAAAAAGAAAAAAAATTACATACAAGTTACCAATAACTTGCTCTCACGCTAGCAGCTAATAAACACGTCCAGATGAAAGGGAGGGGTGGCTTAGCAAACCCAAAAATCTTTAGAACAGTTCCCCTCAGGAATTTTATTATTCTCCTCAGTAGAAGTATCAGCACAATGGACACATCACGCATCCTCATTAGCAGTATCAATTGTGAGTTTCAAAGGATCATTATGTGTATCATCTCATTAAATCTTCAGAGGAATCAAATTCAAATTCAAATATAAATAACAAGGTAACTAATAAAAGCATTTAATTATGTATACACGTGATAGTAAATCAAATTTTTCCCTTGAAAACCCCCAAAGCATTGGACAAACTACAAAGTAACCATTCTATAGAAGAGCCACCTTCTTGGCTTGGAAACTGATAAGGTATTCTAAAGAATAATATGGTACAACAAGCCAGTGCCATAAAAATCTTGAAGCCCTTTGACCTAGTAAAACCACTCTTGGGAATTTTCTCTAGGGAAAAATTACACCGAAGCAAAAAGCTATTAGTATAAAGACATTCACTGCACCATTACCCATGAAAGCAAAAAAGTGGAAATCTAAATCCCAACAATAGCTAAGTAAAAATTTAATAGGTAAGTTATGGTTGAGTGGAAACTTTAAATTGCTGACACATAGAGGAGACTGTCAAAGATGTAACTGATTTACATAGAACTCAGAAAAGTGATTAAAAATATACAAGCACATTAACTGAGAATCTGTACAGAATAAAATTTCACATTCTGTGAATCCTATACATTTGACAAAACATTTATCTATCAGAGAGAAAGGGCTACAATTTATGTCTCAAGAATTCAAAGTAATCTAAAGTAACCTTTGATTTTTGTGAAGCCTCAAGTAACAGGAAAAAAAAGTAGTACTTAAAAACACTCCAAATATCTTTAATGTCTCAACCAGTGGTGGTGCAAATTCACCGTCATAATCTAATTTTTAAGCCTAACGAGAGCCAGTGCAATTTAGAAGTCTTAGTTTTTTAAATTATTTTAATAAGTTAATAACATCTGCCAGATTTCTTCCTGATATCTAAGGGAAAAAAAAACAGGATGCATCTTTGCCTATGAAAGTTGTATTTTTTACGTCTTTTCTTTTTTCAGTAAATGCCACTGAAAAGGGTAAAGTTACAGGGTCCTGAGTGCACTGAGCTGGAGAAATGATCATCTCATGTGAACTACGTGGGCTAAGTAGTGGCTGGAATGCTTCAGACAAGGGGAAGCTGGGAGTGGGGGCACTGCACAGCAAAAGCCCGACTTCTAGCAGCAGAATTCCTTAAAAAGCAGCTGATTCATCTTTTGCTGTAACTTTTGCTGTAAACGAAAATTCTTTGGAAATGAACTGCTGAAAATGTGTTTCTAAAAAGAAAACTGCATGAAAAAGCTCTATCCCACCTTCTGAAGTCCTGGATGCCTATTTAAGGAGGACGCTGGTCACCAGCCCTGCCAACCAGGCCTAGGCCTGAAAGAGGCACACAAGTGCCTGCAACACGGATGGACTCCGGGCACAGGGGAAATGGACTTGCGTGCCCTTGGTAAGCTCTGGTGGCACCCTCCAAGCTAAGGACAGCAGCCACAATGGAATGGAGTCTATTGGAATTCGCTTCTCCGTGTGAACACTAAGCATTTTCTCAGTTCTTGAAATACGAACTGACAGCCACCCCCACCCCCACCCGGCCTTCCCGCACACACACACCCGTCACAGTCAAATCCAGTTCGCGGGGACAACACCGGGCCTTGGGCGCCTACCCCGAACCCGGTTACGGGCAAGGAATGGAAGCGCACACAAGCACCCCCACTGCTGCCTCTCGGAGCCCCATCAAGTCCCCTGCTGCAATTCCTTGCCCCTAGAAATTTCAGAAACCGGAGGGAGAACGGGGAAAAAATGCGCAGTGTGCCCGCTCCGCATGGCCACCGCACCCCCGGAGCCCGGCCCTCGCCCACCACGACTCAAAGGCGCATTTCTCCTCCCCGGCCTGGGGACGGCACTGCGGAACGGCCACCACCCGCGCGCCGGGGACCGTGCGGGGAGGGAGGCCAGGCGCTCCCGCCCCTTCCCCAGGTGGGGGAGGGGGCTGTGGGAGGCGCCCCGGGCGCGGCGACTCCCGAGTTCCGGAGCCCCCCGAACCCCCCGCGCTGTCGCCTCGGGTGGAGGCTGCTGCCCACCACCTCCCCACGTCCTTCCATCCTCCGGACCTCCGCAGGCCGGGGAGGGGCCGGGAGCGGCACACGGCGGACCCCAGGCGCGCCCGGGGACGCGGGCCTCCCTCCCCTTCCTCCGTCACCCCAGCCCCAGAGACGGCTCCGCGCAGGAGACAAACCGAAACCCGAAGGCCTCCGACGCTAACCTTGCGGCTGCAGACAGGGAGCCTGGCGCGCAGCCCCCCACAGGGAGCAGAGGAGGCCTTGGGGGAGGCACGGGGGTGCCGACCGCCGGCCCCCGCGAGCCCCTTCCCAACACTTCCCGGGAGAAGAGGGGCCGCCCTGTCCCTCCATCTTGACCGCTTGGGGGAGGGGGTGTCGCAGAAGGCCGGACGCGGCCTGACAACCCCAGGCGGAGCCCCGCGGCGCCCCCGGGCTGGACCCCCCCAGCCCCGACCACCCACCCGTCAGCCGGGAGGTCACGGGGCGGGACTGCGGCGTGGGCCGCGGGGGAGGCCCGCGAGGTCCCGCCGCGGCCAGGTGCGGAACGCCGACACCCACCTGCCTAGGCCGGGTCGCCCGCCACCCGCGCCCACCGCGGCCACCGAGGAGGCGGCGGCGGCAGCGGCGGCGGCGGCGGCGGCGGAGGAGGCGGAGGAAGCCGCGGCCGAGGACGACGAGACCGAGGACGGCGACGGCGAGGCGGCGGGCGACGTGAGGAGACCGCCGCCGCCGCCGCCGGACTTGCGGGCGCTGGCGGCCGCGGGCTGCGGCTGCGGCTGCGGCTGCGGCGGCTGCGGCTGCGGCGGCTGCGGCTTCAGCGACATGACGAGGGGCCCATACACCGGCTCGCACGCCGGGCGGGGACAACTGGGAAACGGGTGCGCCGAGGAGACGCCAGAGCGCGGCGAAGACGCGCGGAGCGGGGGGGCGAGGGGCAGGAGGAGGACGACGAAGGGGCGGGGAGGCCCGCCGAGGCCGAGGAGCTGCCGGGAGCCGGGCCGGGCCGCGCCGCTGCCGCTGCCGTTGCTACCAAAACAGTCTGAAGCCGAGAGAGGCGAGCGCTGCCCGCGGGGAGGGGGGCCGGGGCCGCGCGGGGGAGGGGCGGCGGAGGGATACGCGGCCGCACCTCTCCGGCCAGCGCGCCGCGCCGTCCGCGGGAGCGAGCGCCGCCCGCTCCCTGTCTCGGCGGCCAGGCGTCGAGGCTTGGTGGCTGGCGCCGCGCTCGGAGGAGCTGCGGTCGCGGAGCGCATCGAGGCAGGGGACGTCGACGCGCCGGACGGCCGTGCCGGGTGGGCGCGGAGGTGCGGGACGGAGGGGGGACTCTTTACCGGAAGTCGGAAGGCTCGAACGGAAGCAGAACGTGAGGCGGCCCTAGGCCGGGAGGGACACGTGAGGAGCGGCGCTGTGCTGGGCCGCGTTCGTGGGGGTCGGGAGAGGGCCTGGCGCCTGCCCTCCAAGAATCCGCCCTCCGCGAGGCGGGTCTGCGCTTCGGAGAGGGCGTGTCCGTCTCCCCTTGCGGGGTCGGCTTGGTGTACGGGAGCCGAGGGGAGCGTTGCGTTCCCCGCTGTCTTCCTTCGGCGTCCTCAGCCTCCTAGGAGGACCTTGTTTGCCCCCACCTGATGCAACCTAGAAAATACACCGCGAGCGCCTGCGGGGCGGGAACTGTGTCTGGCTACGTGGAAAGCGCTCAGAGCCCCGCCACACCTAAGCAACACAGCATCTGCAGTTTCCCTTGTATCTTCGGCGCCTGGCACACAGTAGGCACGCAAGGGTCACTGAGAGTCTTTCTTTTCCTGCCAAGACCGTCTAGAGCCACCCCCAGTTTGTGAACTTCTCCCACTCTTTCCACCCCAGCAACACAATAACCAGAAAACTCTTGGGTATTTGACCTTCATTTGAACCCGTTTTCCCTCACTTGAACTTCTTTTTCCTCATTCACTAGACTCAAAAGGAAATGTACGTGATTGGTAGAGCTGTAGGTAATGGGGTCTTGCTGTGGATAATGGGGTCTCCCTCGATAGAGACAAAACATATCTCCCCAGAATGTGAACTTTAGACCTTAACCCCTTTACAAGTTTTACTTTAACTTAGGGACCCGGCCAAAACAGTAGTCCGTTTAATGTGTTGCAATTAAACTAGAAACAACTAGATCATTTTTTTTTTTAATGAATTTAGTTTTTTAAAAGGTGAAATTACAGCCAGGCACAGGGGCTCACGACTTTAATCTCAATGACTTGGGAGGCAGAGGCAGGAGGATCGCAAGTTTGAGGCTAGAGGCAGCCTGTGTAATTTAGGGAGATCCTGTCTCAAGATTTAAAAAAATTAAATTAAAAAATGGGCTGGAGATGTGACTCAGTGGTAAAGCCCCTGCAAAAGCACACTTGAGGCCCTGGGCTCAACTCCACAGCACTGCAAGAAGCAAAAAAGAAAAAAAGTGAGATTACTTAAGGAAATGATGGGGGAAAAACACCAATGTGCTAGAAATGTCCAGGTTAAAGTAAGAGACCTAGAAAAACTTGGAGAATGATTAAACTATGACTCTCCAGTAAGCCAAGAAATAAAATTAAGCAAGCCCTCTGTAGTGGTGGGATACATCTGTAATTTTAGCACTCAGGAGACAGGCAGGAGGATCGTGAGCTAGAGGCCAGCCTGAGCAGCATAGTGAGACCCTGTCTTAAAAAACAACTGGATAAATCCCAGCGGCTCTGGAGGCAGAGGCAGGAGGATGGCAAGTTCGAGACCAGAGGCAGTCTGCGTAATTTAGCAAGACCCTGTCTCAAAAAGTTAAAAAAAATGGCCTGAGGGTGCAGCTCAGTGGTCCAGCACTTGCCCAGCATGCCAGCATGAGGCCCTGGGTTCAACCCCCAGTATTGCAAAAAAAAAAAAAAAAGAAGAAGAAGAAAAAAGAAAAGAAAAGAAAAAACAAAAACTGGATAACCATACACAAAAGAACAAAGTTGAAGACCAGTTGTGGTACACCCTTGTAATCCCAGCACTAGGGAGACTGAGGCAGTGGGATCATGAGTTCCAAGCCAGCCTGATTTATACAGGGAGACCCTATCTCAGAAAAACAAAACCAAAGAAAACCTGGCAACTGGAGAGACTGAGGCAGGAGGAGGATGACAAGTTGTAGGCCAGAGAAGCCAGCACAATTTATCAAGATCCTGTCTCAAAAAAATATACAAAAGGGACTGCCGGTGCAACACACTGGTAGAGCCCTTGCCTGCTGAGGGTGCAAGGCCCTGTGCTCAAATACTCAGTTTTGGGGAAAAAAAAACAAGGAGTCAAGATCTAGAATTATATCCTGTAGAAGTTAAACTGTGACTGCATTACCCCTCGCCCAAATGATTTTCAGGCAGCTATTTAGACAAATCACAACATTTAAACAAATCAGCCAGTGGAAACCCTACACAGGGTCGCTATGATTCGGACAGCACCTAAGAACCATGAAATGTCTTTGGAGAATTGTCAAAAGCCAGTGAAGAATATTGTCCTGAAAAAGTTCTGCTATTGGGAAGCATTACTAACATTTACACCTTAAAAATAGCTATGACCAACCCATATTTCAGAAATGGGAAAAAAAAAAAGTCAAGTGAGAAAGCACATAGAGAAAGACTTTCAGACTTGGGAATTTAGTCCTGTAGCTTCTCTTGATGTCTGATTTTCAGTGACTCTTCAGCAAGCCACATGGCCTTTTATTAACCTTTTATCCCTTCAATGAGTAATTTGGTCTCTGGATTTGGAGATGACAAGTTGATGGAGCCATGGAAGGCAAAAATGCAAAGACTGATTTGCTATCACTAACTACAAGAGCCTAAATCACATGATCTGATATTCCCAGCAATTCATTTTTCTGTAATCATTTCTTTTCAGCTCACTTCATTTGATCGTGTTTAATGTATAATGATACATCTTTCACTCAATGCTCTTGATTTCACATTCAAAAGCATGAAAATTAATTCAAATCAAAACTAACTTGTATCCCTAAAAATCCATCCTCTTCAACTTTTTGTATAGATCAATCTTTATTTTAAAAAAAAAAAAAAAAAAAAAGACCAGATGTAATTTTGAAAATAGGACCATGGCTAATTAAACCAATGTTGTTGATGTTTTTTCCTAACCATGGTTATTCAGAATCATTAGAGGCTAATCTATTTGTAGACACTCAAGGAATCCCAAAAGGCTAAAAGCAAGAAAAAGAAGAGGAAGGAAAAAAGTGTATGGAGTAGAACAAGAAAAAGCAAGAAAAAGAAGAGGAAGGAAAAAAGTGTATGGAGTAGAGGAGTAGAAGCTTCCAGGAAGGTATAATTTATTTATACACCTTGTGTACAAAGTAATAACTTTCCCATGGCTTTGAAAAACCTGACGTGGGAGGGTGGCAAAATAGTAAAGACCTCAGCAACATTATTCCAAAAGCTTTTAAGTGAGCCAGTCCCCAAAACAAGCACCTTTCTGGTTGTTAGGTTCCTCATTTTGTTTTACCTTGTGGAACAGAATAATGATGCAGTGACATTATTTACAAGGCAAAAGATGGATGCCAGCTGAAATAGACATGGAAGAAAGAATTCTTTATTTTTCACTGGAAATGCTTATGCTGTGCAGAGCCAGAAATTTAAAAAAAACTCAGCCTTTTGTTTTTCCTTCTCATTTTGTTTTTTGGGTTTTTAAAATTTGTTTTTTATCTTGTTTTGGTTTTGGGTTTTTTTTTTTTTTTTTTTTCATTTTTGTTTTGTTGTTTTTGCTGTTTTCAGTTCTAGCGGGGTGAACCAAGGGCCTCACACATGGTTTGCAAGCACTCTACCACTGGGCTGCACCCCCCACCCACTTTTTAAAATTTTTTTTTATTTTCAGTCAGGGTCTCACTAAATTATGCAGGCTGACTCTGCCATAAACCACAATCCTCCTGCTTCTAGCTCCCGAGTTGTTGAGATTACAGGCATGAGCCATGGCACCTGGCCCCTTTTTGTTTTTATTCACCCCCTTTTCTAGGTGAATTTTGTGGGCAGCTTGTTTCAGGGCCACAGATTTGTGGGAAGTGGAAGATCTGAAGTGTGCACCATTTGGAGAATGCAGGAGGGTCTTTAAAATGGATGGTGTGCAGCAACAATGTCATTACCAAGGGGTTTTGTTAGTTTGCTCTAAAATCCTGGGAGCCTATGGTAGAACCCCAGGGTGGTCAGACTGTCATTAATACTGACATGGCAGACCTGTGAGATTAGAGTAGGAACTTGCATTCTTGTCATAAGAGTTGAATCAGATACAGGCTTAACAGTACTCTTTGTCTTGCTTAAGCTTGCCTATTACAGAAACCACATCTTTTCCATAAGGTAGGTGAGGGCTACAGAATGATAACAATAAAAATTGCAGACCCAGGCTGGGCACAAAGGCAAATCACAGTGGCTCAAGAGGTGGAGGCAGTTCAAGACCAGAGGTAGCCTGTGTAATTTAGAGAGACCCTCTCTCAATATAAAAGATAAAAAATGGGCTGAAGGAGCAACTCAGTAGTAGAGCTCTTGTAAAGTATGTGTGAGGCCCTGGGTCAGCCCCTGAATACAAAAAAAAAAAAAAAAAAAAGGAATTCCATGCCTATATAGACCATTTGCTATATGCCTGATATGTTCTGATGCGTCCTACACAATAACTTGATTATTTAATCCTCACAACAACCTGTAGCTTCTCCATGAGAGGAAGGAATTTTTCCCCACCCCACCCCACCAGGAATCATTTGGCAATGTCTAAAGACATTTTTTTGTTGTCACATTTAGAGGGGAATGCTACTGGTAGCATGTGGGTTGTTGTTGTTGTTGTTAGGTGCCATCGAGTTGAGTCCGAATCATAGCAACCCTATGTACAGCAGATAGAAACACTTGCCGATTCTGTGCCAGGCAAACAATCTTATTTATGTTTAAGCCCATTGTTGCAGACACTGTGTCAATCCATCTGGTGGAGGGTTTTCCTCTTTTCCGTTGACCTGCCACTCTTCCAAACATGATGTCCTTCTCCAGGGATTGTTCTCTCCTGACTACATGTCCAAAATATGTAAGACACAGTCTGGCCATTTTC
>VMDO01000034.1:434308-444902 GCA_007922755.1 Pedetes capensis
GGACAGATCTGTTGGTTCTTTTGGCAGTCCATGGTATATTCAATAGACGTCTCCAGCACCACAATTCAAAAGCATCAATTCTTTTTCTGTCTCTCTTGTTCAATGTCCAGCTTTCACAACCATATGATGCGACTGAAAATACCATGGCATGAGTCAGACGCACCTTCGTCTTCAATGTGACATCTTTGCTTTTCAATATCTAAAGAGATCTTTTGCCACAGCTTTTCCTAGAGCAATGCGTCTTTTGATTTCTTGACTGCTGCTTCCACGGGTGTTGATTATAGAGCCAAGCATGTGGGTAGAGGCCAGGTATACTGCTTGCAATATTTTGAAACAGATATTTGGTCTTTGCCACAGTTTCCTGGCATGCAGTCCTAAAATCTTCAAAGTGATAAGGGACCTTTTGAATGCTAATGAGTTGGCCCTCCTGTTCTGGTCTCCTAGACTTGGGTTGGATAGTCCAGAATGGCCTAACTGACTTGTCCAGCAGTTAGCTATGTGTCAGCTGGGATCCTGGGGCCAACTTGACCAGTGTCTCTAGTCATCTAGCAGTCCAGCCTGAGCTTATTGACATGATGGAGGATCCCCAGGTTCCCAAGAGCAGCAAAGGAGGCAAGCCCCACCCGCAGGCACTTTGCAGGCCTCTTCTTGTATCAAGTTTTCTAATATTGTATTAGCCAAAGCAAGATACGTGGCCAAGCCCAGATTCGAGGTGTGGAGAGACAGACTCCATCTCAAAATGGGACAAATGACAGAATGACTTTGCAGAGGATGAGCATGCAAGTAGAAAAGAATTAGTGACCCTTTTCTGTAACCGTCATAATTAGAAGTAGAAACAAGGAATATCAGTACACCCCCCATTTTTTTTAACAAGATGCTTTGCAAAAGTCAGAAGAAAGCTGAAAATTGTACTCTTACCAAGCTGGTGACTTACAGTATTCTAAATTCTTGGTCTTCTCACTTGAGACTACTAGAACTATCCTGGTGAAATATTGCACGAGGGGCAGTTTCTGCAAAGCTGATCATTCAGAAATGCAACTTCATGACCTTGAGAAAGTCATCATTATTGTCCTGAATTGTTGATGAGGGGCTGTGCTAAATGTTTTCATGTGGCAAGGGACCTTCCCATGGTGGTATTGCAGGAGCAGGTAACATGCCCTGCCTGTGGAAATGAGGAGTCTGGGGTTCAGTTCAGTGGGTAGTTGGTAGAGCACTGCTCTGAGCTCTCTAAGGCCCTGGGTTTGATCCCCAGCACCGCAAAAATGGGAAAAGGACCTGGCAGCCCACTCCTGAAACAATCCCCAATCAATCAGACATTGAAAACACTATAAATAGAGAAGCACTGACGGTGCCAGGCATAGCACCGTGTTGGGGGGTGTCTCATTCTGTTGTATAAAGGTTCACTATGAATCAGACAGACTGGACAGCATCTACCAACAATAACAATGGAGATGAGATAAGGAGGGAAAGACTGGGGTGTAGCTCGGTGGTAGAGTGCGAGCTTGGTGCGCACAAGGCCCTGGGTGGATTCTCAGCACCAAAATAATAATATAATAATAATAATAACAACAACAACAACAATTTTTAAAAAAGTTAAGAGAGAGAGATAAAAAAGATATAGAGTTTGGCCTGAAAACTTCATCCAAATCTTGGCATAGTCTATGAGTCTACCGTTTCCAACTTTTCTTCTTCATAGACCTAATCATACCCTTTGATGTCATTTTATTGGGCAATGGTATTATACCACTTTATAAATATACCATTTATTCTAGACCCTAAAATTCTTTTCCTCAACTCCTTGAAGGGCATTTGTAGTGAGCAGAATCCTCAACAATTACTAGACTTGAAAAGGGAAGGAATCTCATAGTAAATGCTTTAAAATGGCCAAGTATCTGAACGCCAGGCAGAGAGGAAGGAGCAAGAACAAAGGTGAATAAGTGAATAGAACCTGTTGATCTAGGATGTTTCCTAAGCATGTCCAACTTGGCCCCTTGTGTTGTTTTATTTTGTTTTGTTTTGCTTGTCTTTCTTTCTTTCTTTCGTTTTTGGCAGTGCTGGTGATAAAACTCAGGGCCTTGCCCATGCTGACTGTGGGCACCACTGAGCTACACTCCCCAGCCCAATTATTTTTTAACAGCTTTTTTGAGATATAATTCACTTTCTATACAGTTTACCCATTTAAAGTGTACTATTGGCTGGGCATGGTGGCACACACCTGTAATCCCAGCACCCCAAAGGTTGAGGCAGGAGGATTGCAAGTTTGAGGTGAGCCTGGGCTACACAGCAAGTTCCAGAATATCCTGAGCTACATAGGAAGACCCTGTCTCAAAAATTACCTTAATTAAATAAATTATATAATTAAATGTTTTTAGTTTATTCACAGAGTAGTGAAAACATCACCATAATTTTTTTTTTTTTTTTTTTTTTTTTTTTTTGGTACTGGGGGTTGAACCCAGGGCCTCGCGCTGGCATGCTTTGCAAGTGCTGGACCACTGAGCTGCACACCCAGCCCATTTTTCACTTTTTTGAGACAGGGTCTTGCTAAATTACACAGACTGCCTCTGGTCTCCAACTTGCAATTCTCCTGCCTCCGCCTCCCGAGCAGCTGGGATTACAGGATTACAGCAGCTGGGATTACAGGTGTGCACCACCATGCCCGGCTTTTACCATAATATAATTTTAGAACATTTTTCTCATGTAAAAGGAAAACCCATACCCAGAAGCACCCACTCCCCCTTCCACCTTCTCTTCCCCCTGGCAGCCACTAATCTACTTCCTCCTGCTTGGGCCATTTCTTTTTGTGCAGTAATACATATGTAACGTAAAGTCACCACCATTTTTAAGGGTACAGTTCCGTGGCATGAAGTACATTCACACTGTACAGCAGTGACCACCATTCATCTCTAGAATGTTTCATCTTCCCAAACCAAAACTCTGCACCCCCCCTAAATAATACTTTCCCAGTACTCCCTTGCCCCAATTACTGGTACCCACCATTCTACTCTCTATCTCTGTGAATTTGACTAAGCTAAGAACATTATAAAAGTGGAATCATGGTTGGGCATGGTGGCACATACCTGCAATCCCAGCAACTTGGGAGGCCAAGGTAGGAGGATCACAAGTTTGAGACCAGAGGCAGTGTGAATAACTTAGCAAGACCGTCTCAAGATAAAAAATACAAAGGGGGCTGGGGTGCATCTCAGTGGTAGAGCCTTTGCAACATATGCATGAAGCCCTCATTTCTGCCCCCCCAGTACTGCTAAATAAATAAGTAAGTAAATAAATAAATAAAGACATGAATAAAAATAGAATCATACAGTATGTGTCATTTCATGTCTGGTTTATTTCACTTAGCATGATGTCTTCAAATTCATCCATTTCATGCACGGGGCAGCATTCCTTCCTTTTTAACACTGAATAATATTTCCTTGTATGCATATCAGAACCTACTCTCCCTGGATGTCAGAGGAGAAAATTGAGGTATAGAAAGGATGAGTAGTTTGGTCAAGGAAACAGCAAGCAAATGGTGGTACAGCCTAGGTTTGAACATGAGATGTTGAGTTTCAGATCCTGAGCCCTTATGCACCCATGAAAACAAATGCATTTGCCCTCAAGCTATTCCCTGCAGCATGGGAATAGTCAAAGCTCCTAAAACACCTTAGTGTCCATCTGGAGGAGATGGGTCATGAGCAGTGTTAAGATGCCCAAGTGGTGAAATGGTTTGCCCATGTTGCAAATAACAAAGGGATGTTATGCAGATAAAGGCAAAGGTGGCTCTCTGAGAAAAAACAAGGTAGAAAACAGTGAGTGTGGGTTACTGATATCTAGGGTTGGTTGGTTTGTTTGTTTATGATGATGGGGATGGAACCTAGGGGGCCTTACATGTGCTAGGCAAGTGCTCTACCACTGAGATACACCTCCAGCCCTGGGAATTGAACCCAGGGCCTCCTACATGCTAGGCACACACTCTCTTCTAACTGAGCTACATACACCCCCAGCTGCTTTATTCTTCTTGATACAATTTATCACTACTACATAGTTGATAGGGTTTTTTTTTTTTATTGTCTGTAAGCTCCATGAGGGCAAGGACTTTACTGTTTATAATGGGAAAGCCTAGAACAGTGCCTGACACTTAGTAGGTACTCAATACATGTTTTAAATGAATCACTAAACATTTAAATTAGCAAATTTTAAACATTATGTGTGTGGGGTATATATGTGTACAGTGGGTTTGTGTGTGTGTGTGTGTGTGTGTGTGTGTGTGTGTGTGTGTGTATTTGAAACAAGGTCTTGTCAGTGGGTTTAGGGGTGTTGTACCCCAACATTGCTCCCTGCCCGGATGAGTTCCCCTTCTTGGGACCTTCACTCAGGTACTTTCCTAGGTTGCTGAAAAGAATTTCAGGATGAAATAGAGAAGTGGAGCTGAGTTTTGAGTTAGATGAAGGGTGAGAGAGAATGTACATGCTTCAGAGTGAAGCATGGGCATTTAGAGAGAAAGAGAGGCTGAAAGCAAGTATAGAGAAGGAAGTGTGGGTCCGGAGCCCATGTCCAGAGGCCAACAGCAACAATTATCTTCCCCTCCCTGGAGCAAATACCTGTTTTCCTGTGTTTCCCCATATAAAATAATCAATATAAGACACAGAGATTATAGGAGAGAGTATGTTGTTGTTGTTGTTGTTAGGTGTCATTGAGTCGGTATCCGACTCATAGCAACCCTATGTACAACAGGCAAAACGGTATTGTTACTCCTTCTCTGCTATTCATAGGGTTTTCAGTGGCAGGTTGTTTTTTGGGAGTGGGTTGCCAGGTCCTTCTCCCAAGGATAGAGTATGGGCTAAGTTTATTAAAGATACAGATTATAAGGAGAGTCCACCTTTAAGACATGAAGATGAGCAGTAGTAGAAAGCAACTGCTGCCTAGAGCCAGGTCACATTGTCTTTTATAGTAAAGTTTGGGCCCTCAGGGGAGGGCCCAAATGTAAAGAAACATTTTACACATGGGGCCTGTGCCCCAAAGGGATTAATGGGTTCTTGGGGTCTTCAAAGGATAGGGATCAGAGGTGGGCATTTTAAAAGGTTATAGAAATTCCAGGCAGCTACCAGTCTTGATAAGGGAGCAGAATTTGCTAAAGAACGTCCTTTTCGATTGCTGGGAGGTGGTATATGTCTCACACAGTCTTGTCATCCTTCCTAGACGAATATAGAAGTGAGGAGTGATTTTAATTATTTCCTTTTAGGAAGTATGCTGTTTGTAAAGGTATTATCTATCAGGGAAGCCTTCGTCCCACAAGAGGCTTACATTGACATTAATGTTATAGGTGGCCAGGAAGCAAATAGGCTGGGTGGTGGCTGGCTGCAGAGTCCTCTGTTCCCTTCCTGCCTATTATCCTCTAACAGCCTCATTGTATAGCCCAGCCTGGCCCAAAACTTGCTATGTAGACCAGGCTGGCCTTGAACTCATGTCTGTCTTCCTGTGTCAGCCTCCTAAGTGCTGGGATCACAGTATATTCCCCAATACCCACTTGTGCACTTTGTTTTATAAATGCACTCCTGCAGAACAAGGGGAGTGGCTGAGAAGATCAAAGGGATGGCTCTATCTACTATCTATCCAAATATAGATAGCACAGAGGAGTTTAACAGCAAAGGACCTAGAAATATCAATTGATAAGTATATATCAACATAGGTATGTGCAAATTGATACCTATATTTTATAGGTAGGCAGATAAATACAGATGTAGATATATCTGGGTGCACTGGCACTCAACTCTTCCAATCATTTCAAATTAATATACTACATGGCTGGGCTGGGGTGTAGCTCAGTGGTAGAGCACTTGCCTAGTGTGTGCCAGGCACTGGGTCCCACCCCTAGCACCACAAAACAAACAAATAAAACACAATATATGTAACAAGTTGGCTTCTATTTTTTTTCTGCTGTCAATTGGAGCAAGGAAATCAAGATAATTTTTACCTTCTGACTGTTATTCAGGAAACTGGTTCAACATTGTCACTATAGGTTTCCACTATTATTCTTTCATTGGTTTTTCTTTTAAAGCATAGCTTAAGGTGAGTTTACCTTCCTCGGGGCATCTGTAAGGTATTTCCAACTTCAACTTGTTCTAAAAGTCAAGCCTGAATGGGTAAAGGGTGGGAGCCTTGGTTTTTTTGTTCCCTTCCAACATTTTTTTTCCAATACTTGGGGGTTGAACGTAGGGCCTTGTGCATTTTGCAAGTGTTCTACCACTGGGGTACACCCCCAGCATCATTTTTATCATTTGAGTCAAGATCTCGCTAAATTACGTAGGCTGCCTCTCACCTCAAATTTGCAATCCTCCAGCCTCTGCTTCCCAAGTCACTGGAATTATAAGTTTGTGCTACTGTGCCCAGTGCTTCCTGAATTTAAAAAAAAAAATTAAAAATTAAGTGCAACCTTTTGGCCACTTGGGCCAAAATAGATGAGTATGTAATTAATGGGCACTTTTAAAATCTATCCTTCTAGAGCTTAGGGGTGTGGCTCAGTGGCAGAATGAGTGGTTAGCACATGCAAGGTGCTGGGTTCAAGCCCCAGCACCAGAATGAAAAAAAAAAAAAAGTCCATCCTGCTACTTCCCATGTATGAGGATGCACAGAATAACAAATGTTCTCCAGGATATGGAAAATTTGAACCTTCCTTATTGGTGGTAGAAACATAAACTGATGTTACCTTTGTGGAAGACAATTTGGCAATTTCTCAAAAAATTAAACTCAGAATTACCATATCACCCAGCGATTTAACTCCTAGGTACATACCCTCCCCAAATTTAAAATAGACATTAAAAATAATACATGTGAGGCCAGGTGTGGTGGCACATGTCTGTAATGCCAGCACTTGAAAGGTAGAAGTTGGAGGTTTGCTAAGTTTGAGGCCAGCCTGGCCTAGGTAGTAAGACCCTGTCACAAACAAACAAACAAACAAATAATACATGTGCATACACGTTCAGAGGCTGGAGGATTGCAAATTTGAGGTGAGAGGCAGCCTACGTAATTTAGCGAGATCTTGACTCAAACGATAAAAATGATGCTGGGGGTGTACCCCAGTGGTAGAACACTTGCAAAATGCACAAGACTCTAGGTTCAACCCCCAACTTGCAGCACTAGTTACAATAAACAAAAGGTTGAAATAGGCCACATGTCCATTAATGAGTTGCTGGATAAACAAGATGTGATACAGCCATGCAACAGAATATTATCCAGCCATGAAAAGGAAAGAAGTACTGGTACTCTCACCTGCAATGCAGCAGAGTTGCAGCTCAGAGTTGCCACCTAGCCTGAGGAGATCCTCTAAGTGGGACCTCTAATCAGGTTAAGGTAACTCCTTGGATTAACAAGAATTTCAAGGTGAGCCAGAAAGTGAAACAAAGTTATAGATTTTATTAGGTATGTGCTTTAGAGTAAGCTTGGGAGAAAAAAGAATCATAGTACACATCCAAGACATAAACATGGGCCTCTTAAGAGAAGAGAGTGCTTAGATGACTTTAGAATGGATATATAAGTAGACTTTTTGGGTTTATAAGGTGCATTGTTAAGGTTTAGGGAAATGCCAGTAAGCTAGAAGCAGGTGAAAATAAGTTGGAAAGAAGTTCCATTATTTAGGATTTGAAAGATTAAGTAGATATGTTTTGGTATATATTCTATTTGAGAAACTTCCCTTTAGTAAAATGAGACTATAGGGTGGTCCAATAGATACATTTTATAGGTTTACAGATGGCAAGAGAGTTGTGTGGGCATATACTGACCAAAAACATGGCTCATGGTCCTGTTGGTGAGATTTTCAGAGCAGCATAGGATTACAGAGGGAAAGTCAGGTTAAACTAAAAGATCACATACATTTTGACTATAAGTATGGTTTATTGCTAGTTCAACCTTTTTTTTTTTTTTTTTTTTTTTTGGCAGTATGGGGAGGGGTTGAACACAGAGCCTCACACTTGCATCCTTTGCAAGTGCTGTACCACTGAGTCCACCTTTTTTTTTTTTTACCTTTTTATTTTGAGACAGAGTCTCCCTAAATTGCACAGACTATCTCAAACTCACAATCCTTCCGCCTTTGCCCCCTGAGTCTCTGGGATTACAGGCGTGAGCCATTGCACCTGGCTTTATTTCAACATTTTCATCTGAAATATCTTTCAAAATAATGTCTCTATGCAGGCAGGCCTCACAGCAGTTTTCTTGGTAGTTGTGTCAAAGTTCTTGATTTTCAGCTGGTAGGATTTATACCAGATTGCGGGATGAAAGCTCTTTTCCCTTCCCCTGCCCCCTAAATCTTCCATGTCTATCTTGCCTCTGGGTGAGGAGGTACCCAGGCCTACCACTCCATTCAAGGTATGCCTCAGGGGTCAGCAGTGACTCAGTGCCCAATGCAAGGGCCTTTCCTCTCTCCCTATTGTGCCTCACCTCTCTGCCCACACAAAACCACTGACCTCCTGGAAAGAGGTCTCTGGACCTACCTGCTACCTCTTAGGTGGCTGCTTTGTCTCTTTCACTCCTGGCCTAGCTGCTATTGTTCTCTAGGCTTCTGTCTTAAGCTTTCCCGTTGTGTACATCTACACCCTCTTCCTGGACATTCTTTTTCACGCACCTGCAGTCATGAGCACCCAGACCTTTCCTCTTCTGAGCTTGGGACCCATGCCTGCAGCCTGCTGTTCACTCCCATCTGGCCATCCTGCAGAGCCCTGAGTCCAGGGTCATCCAAACCTTCATCCTTTACCTGTCCTCCTTCAGGTCACGACAACATCCCAATGTGACACTGCTCTGGGTTGAATGACAGTTCTGCTCCTTGGTAGCCAGGTGAGCATGGGCAAGTTACTCTGCCTCTCTGTGCCTCAGTTTCACCTAAAAAATGAAGACAACAGCAGTACCTACCTGATAGGGTTGCGCGGGGATGTTTTTTCATAGTTCTGTGTCGTACTGAGCACCAGGCTCAGTACCTGCCTGCCTGTGTACTGGCTTATTGTCAGGCATAGAGGTGAAGCCCAAGGGCAGCGGGAAAACAACTCTGCACGGGGCATGGGGACACTAGATAGACATTTTTTGTGGTTGTTTTGGTTTTGGTTTTTTGAGACAGGGTCTCACTATGTAGTCCAGGCTGGCCTTGAATACATATTGATCCTCCTGCCTCAGCCTCCTGAGTACTGGGATTATAGGTGTACACTACCACGCTCAGCAGCATGAATGCTTTATTGGTTAAATAAAAAGAACTCTGTGAGTTTGAAGGCTTCCAGCCCCCCAAAATGATAATGTGTAAGGAGATGGAAATGCAACTGCCCTGATTTAATCATTATGCACTGCATACTTGTATTGAATTATCACATTATACTCTATAAGTACAATTATTATATATTAATTTTTCTAAATAAATGAACAAATAGAGAGAATTCTGGCATTCACTCTGGCATTCACTTCTTTAGCTCCACAAAGCATCATTCAAGAGGCTATGCAAAGCTGGTGATGGTGTTGCACATCTGTAATCTCAGCACTTGGGAGGCTGAGGCAGAAAGATTGTGAGTTCAAGGCCAGCCTGGGCTACAAAGCAAGACCTGGTCAAAAGAAAGAAAAAAAGAAAGTGAGAGTTAGAGGGAGGGAGGGAGGGAGGGAGAGAGAGAGAGAGAGAGAGAGAGAGAGAGAGAGAGAGAGGAAAGAGAGAGAGAGAAAAAGAAAGGAGGAAGGGAAGAAGGGAGAAGAAAGAAAGGAAGGAGGGAGGAAGGAAGGAAGGGATGGAGGGAGGGGAGGGGAGGGGAGGGGAGGGGAGGAAAGGAAGAAAAAAGAAAAGAAAACTGGGGCTATGCACACTGGCAACTTCCAGGCAGCCTGGTCTGCTTCCTCCTCCCTCACTGCCCCACCCCTTTTATGGTCCTCACTAATCTCAGCCTTGGGAACTTGGAAACAATGTCCCCATTTGTTTCCACCTGTTCCTCTCCACTGGCCCAATATCCAGCCACCATCTTTCCCTGAGCTTCTACAAAGCTTCACTGGCCACCCAGCCTCTGGGCCTGGCTCACTCCATCCCCAGTCCTTCTTATGACCACACTAGAGTTCTCCCTCTAAGACACTCACCTAATCATGCTGCCTGTACAAGGGTATCATTTCCTGTCCTAGGTGAGATGAAGTCCAGTTTCTCAGTGAGATAGACGCCATCCTCATCATCTGACCCTGTTCTTCCCATACCCACCCTCACCTGTGCAAGTTTCCTGGGACAGTTGCAAGGAATTGCCACAAACTCCATGGATTAAATCACAGTAAGGCCTTATCAGAGGTCTAGGAGTTCATGCAGAGGTCAAAATGAGCTTGTCTGCCTCCTTCTGGAGCTCTGGGGGAATCTGTTTCTTGTCTTTTCCAGGCTGTAGAGGCGTCCACAGTACCTGGCTTCTCACTCTCAGCACATCTCTTCTTCCTGTTTCTGCTCTGAAAGCACAGCTGCTGACTCTGCTCCCGTGCCTCTCACTTAGCCAGACACTTGGCATTGTACCACGAGCCCCTGGGTAAGACAGAGTAAGCTCCCCATCAAAAGTCCATTCAAACGACACATCTGCAGAGTCTTTTCTGCCATCTAAGGTAACAGTTG
>VMDO01000034.1:445002-479893 GCA_007922755.1 Pedetes capensis
TGGGAGACCGCCTGGGAACACCAGAAGCTGTAGGCTTGGGAGAAGGACCTGGCAACCCCCTCCCAAAAATCAATCTGCCATTGAAAACCCTATGAACAGCAGAGAAGCACTGACAATAGTGTTTCCCCTGTTGTACAGAGGGTCGCTATGAGTCGGATACCGACTTGACGGCACCTAACAACAACAACAACAACAAAGTAACAGTCACAGATCCTGGTGCTTAGGACCAGGACATCTTTGGGGAGCCTAGTATACTACCAATCACATGACACCCATGCTCAAGCCAGTTGGGAGTCCCATGACACTCTTGGGGTTCTCTAGGCACTTCCTCCTCTTGGAGCCTTTGCTGTTGCTGTTTCCTACTCCTTTCTGCCTGCCAGTCTCTACTCACATGCTTAAGGCAAATAGCTACCCACCTTTTGTTTTATTTTTGTTGTTGGAGACAGGGTCTTGCTATGGAGCCCAGGCTAGCCTTGAGCTCATGATCCTCTCATTTCCTCCTCGAGTGCCAGCATTTCCGGGGCGCGCCAGCACACCCTTCCCTCTTGCAGCTTTCCTTGACCCCTGCAACCGGGTAGAATTTGGCACATCCATCTTGTACTCCCAGAGCAGAGCATTTTCTGATATCTAATCATAGTAACTAGTTTGCATACATGATCACTTGTTTGATTGTGAAGTCTTTGGGAGTGGGGACTTGTGCTTGATTGTCTTTGTTTCCTCAGCTCCTCACATGTAGTTGACAGTACTTCACAGGGTGCAAAGAGTATTTACTGACTCCAACAGCTGTTAATGAATGCCCTTTTTTTCCTTTTTATTTTTGCACTGCTGGGGATCAAAGGTAGGGATGGGCACATTCTAGGCAGGCACTCAACCCCTGAGCCACATCATTAACCAGTTTTTCTTTCTTCTTTTCTCCTCTCTTTTCTTTTCTTTTCCTTCCTTCCTTCCTTCCTTCCTTCCTTCCTTCCTTCCTTCCTTTCCTTCCTTCCTTCCTTTCTCTTTTTCTTTCTTTTTTTTTTTGTAGCGCAGGCTGTCCTAAACTCATATTGATCTTCCTGCCTCAGCTTCCTAAGTGCTGAGATTACAGATGGGCCTCACTATGCCCAGCTTGCAAGTGTCAATTTGTGGTGGGATGGTTTTTTACTGGAAGTCAGTGGTCTCCCTGCCCAGCTCAGTGTCCTTCATGCCATGTTTGCATAGCAGCTACCTTCCTCTTGATGGGAATAGCCCAGGCCTGATCACAGGAGAATGATCACAGTTGTCCTAAAGGCCACAGCACTGCCTCTGATAAACAACATAGGTTTGGTCAGTCACCTAAAGTGACTGTCCAAGGTGGGGACATTTGATGTAGCCTGGGATACTACAACTGTCCTGTTCTGGGACTGAACACAGAGGATGGACAGACCAGGTGCCAGTGCGCTGAGGTGAGGAGAGCCTGGAGCTTCCCACCTGGACAGAGCCTGTCTGCTGACAGACAGCAGAGGGCGAAGGCCATTGCAAAGGAAAAACCAGGCCCTCGGTGGTGAGTGTGGCAGGCAGATGTGGGATGATGGTCCCCATGGTCCATTCCACCCCTGGGCTTTCCTTAAGGAGAGTCAAGCAATTCTCTTTTCCACTAATGCTGGGAGAGGCTGGACTGCTTCTACTCATATCTGAACGATTCTTGACTAATATAGGTTTTAACCTTTTTTTTTTTTTTTTTTTTTTTTGAGTGGGTGAAGGATCTGGCAATCCACTCTTAAGGCAATCCCAAACCAATCAGCCATTGAAAATCCTACGAGGGTCACTATGAGTTGGACCCAACTTAATGGCACTTAACAACAACAGCTTTTTGAGAATGTATAGTCTAGGCTGGGTGTGGTGGCTAGCAATCACCTGCAGTCCCAGCTTCTCAGAGGCTAGGCAGGAGGATCACTTGGGGCCAGTAGCTTAGACAACATAGCAAGATTCTGTATTAAAAAATAAAAAAATAAAAATGAACTATGGTCTAATGCTGTGCACACTGTAGAAACTCAGCAATAATGGCTTAGTGTCTTTCAAATGACACACAAGTTAAGAGCTAACGGAGGAGAAGCCCCACCATTCAAAGGGGTCTGGAGGGTGCTCCTTGGAGGAAAGCACACTCAAAGCTCCTGCGAGAGGAAGCCTAAGGAGCCAGAGCTGTGTGTTATGTGTTGAACTTGGTCCCTCTCAAATCCGTAAGCTGATATCCCAACCTGCAGCACCTCAATACATGACGTGGCTGGGAGATGGTTTTCACAGAAGCGAACCAGTTCAGGAGGTCATAAGGACAGGCCCTAACCCAATATGACTTGCATCCTCATAGAAAAGGGGAAACAGACACAAGTACACAATGGGAATGCCACGTGAGTATGAAGCAGAGACCAGGGTGATGGGTCTGCAAACCAAGCAATGCCAAAGACTGCCAGCAAACCACTAGAAGAGAAAAAGTGCCTGGGACAGATTCTCTTTCCCAGCCCTTGAAGGTACCAACCCTGCCAACTCTGATCCACTTCTCCTCTTCAATAATGTGCAGCAACACATTTCTGTTAAGTCACCCGGCTTGTGGTACTTTGTCAGTGCAGTCCTAGCATACTATATACCACCTGCATCTCCAGGTCACCCAGCCCAGAAGTCAGCAAGGAGGGGAAAGTGTAGGGGCCAGGATTAGAGAGGTAGGAGAGGGCCAGGTCACATTAGGCTTTGTAGACTACAAGAAGATTGGATTTTACTTTCAGGTCCAGGAAAACCATTGCTTGGTTTTATACCAAGCAAAGAGGAGAGGGCTAACCAGCAAGGAGGCTACTGCCATTGTCCAGGTGAGACAAGATGGTGGCTTGGATCAGGTGTTGCCAATGGTGGTGATGCTAGGGTGGACCTACCGATGATGGGTGGGGAAGGGAAAGGGAAAAGAGACAAATTTAGGGCAAGGCTCTTTCTAATTTGATCAACTAGACAGATGAGGATGGTTCTTATACAGAGACAAAAGACCAGAACTGGAGGAGGTGTCGACTGGGGGGGGGAGGATGAAAGACTTTGTTTCTGGCATGTGAGGTTGGGGATCTGTGCACAATATGCCAGTAGAGAGCTTGGCACAATATGCCAAGCAGACAGATCTGTGGATCTAGAGCTCAGAGGGGGCCAGGGAAGGGGTAGGAATTGGGATCTGATTACATTCAACTGGTCTTTCAAATCACAGTGTGTGGGGCTGGTTTCAACTCAGTGTAACTAGAGCAAAGGAAACGTAAGGTCAGCACTTCAAGGCTCTACAAGAAGCTGAATGAGACTGAAACAGCGCAAGGGGCAACAGGGAGCAAAAGGACTCACAGGGAGGTTGGGTTCTGTGTCTCTAAAGTGATGGCAATGGGCAAGGTGACCTTCAAAGTCACTTCCAGTTGTACCCTGACAGCATCTGTGTTCACATAATTTGGAATATTGCTTCCTTAGAAATGGCACCTTAATTTGCATCTCTGTCCATCCACATTGGCCAGGTGAATGAGAAATCTGTAAGATCCTCAACTAAAATCCTACAAGGGCTTTCTCCTTTTCCTTCTCAGATACAAATCTCATTACTCAGAGTCAAAATCAGCACAGCAGAGAACACCAGGGCAAAAGTAACCTGGTACAACCTTCAGAGCAGGAAAATCTATAGAAAACTAGTGCTAGTTTCTTATTATAATTTTTGCTAGGAAGATTCTATTACCTTTGTACATGACTCACTTTTCATTGCTATGACAAAATGCCTGACATAAATAAATGGCTTAAGGGAGGAAGGATTTATTTTGGCTCATGTTTTCAGAGGTTTCAGCTCATGGTCCCTGGGCCTGCTTGCTTCAGGCCTGAAGTGAGGCTCAGCATCATGGAATCAGGTGTGTTTGGTGGAGGAAGCTGCTCATCTCACAGCAGCCAGGAAGCAGAGAGTGAGAGAAAGGGGCCTGGGGTAGGTGTATCTTTCCAGGGTACAAGCCCAGTGACCTACTTCCTCCAAGTAGGCCCCACCTCCCAATAATGCCATGTTATGAACTCATGAGAGGGTTAATACATTGATTAGGTAAGGGTTCTCAGGATCCATTCACCTCTAAATAGGCTCACCCACTGGGGACCAGACCTTCAGCACCTTTATGGGGGACACCTCATATCCTAACCACAACACCTTGCTACTGCAGATCCACACCTCTCCTTATTCTTTCAAACTTTATCTACTGTTTATTGAGTGAAAGATACAAAAATGATGTACTGGATGCTTTTCAGTGCACCCCTCATGGGAGACTGGTTAGTTGTAGAATCAGGAAAATCTCTCCCTTATATTGAGGAACTCAAGAAGAACCAGCACATGGACTTTACTCCATGGATAACAGGACAAGGCTGAAGCATAGCAAAAAGGGTGCTTGGAAAGGGAACCTGAAGCAGAAAAGATAACTTGCACAAAACTTGAAACATGTTGATTTCAAACAGAGGTTAGAAAACTACAGCTCACATGTAGGCAGGCTGTGTGTGTAAATAAAATTTTACTGGAACATAGCCACACCTGCTTGTGTACTATTCATGGGTACAATGGCTGAGACTGCATGGCCACAAGGCCTATAATATTTACTCAGGACCTTTGCCTTAGTCTGTTTGGCTGCTGTAACAAAATACCCCAAAATGGGTGAGTTACAAACAACAGAAATTTACTTCTGACTTCTAGAGGCTGGGAAGTCTAACATCAGGGCACCAACAGACTCAGTGTCTGGTGGGGCATCTTCTAGCTGTGAACTCACACAGTCAAAGAAGCAAGGCCGCTTTCTGAGTCTTCTTTTATGGGGACACAAATCCTGTTCATGAGGCCTGCACTCTCATGACCTAGTTACCAAAGTCTCACCTCTTAATACCATTATATTGGTGGCTAGGTTTCAACATACAAGTTTTGGAGGGACCAAGACATTCAGACCATAACAACCTTTAACAAAACACTTACTGCTAGAAGAAAAGGAAGATGGAGCCTTGTTATTTTTTTCTTTTTCTTTTCTTTTTTCTTTTTATTGTGGTACTTGAGTGTTGAACCTAGAGCCTCCCACACACTTTGCAGGTGCCCTACCAATGGACTGCAACCACAGCCCACTTTTCATTTTTCATCATGAGAAAGGGTCTTGTTAAGTTATGCAGGCTCCTTCTGGCCTCAAACTTGAGATGCTCCTGCCTCTGCTTTCAGAGTCCCTGGGATTACAGGCGTAAGCCATCAGGCCAAACTTCTTATTGTTAGTGGTGTCCAACTTATAGGACCCTGATAGGGTTTTCAATGGCTGATTGTTTCAGGAGTGCCTCGGGAGTGGATTGCTACATCCTTCTCCCATAAAGTACTTATCAGCTGGGCAGGGTAACACAAACCTGTAATTCCAGTACTCAAGGAGGCTGAAGTTGTTGTTGTTAGGTGCCACTGAGTCGTGTATGACTCATAGTCATGACCCTCATAGGGTTTTCAATGGCTGATTGTTTCGGGATTGCCTTGGGAGTGGATTGTCATGTCCTTCTCCTATTTTTGCTGTGCTGGGAATCGAACTTAAGACCTCAGAGACTGCAGAGCAGCGCTCTACCAACTGAGTTAAATCCCAGCCCCAGGCCAAACTACAGGCTTATTATTTAATAGGTACTGAATTTGCCAGTGGGGGATGACAAAAAATGCTGAAGATAGATTGTGGTGATGGTTGCAAAACAATGTGAATATACTTCACTGACATATAAATTTTAAAAAGGTTAAAATGCTAAATTTTGTACTATCTATATCAATACACATATATATCTTACTCCAATAAAAACAAAAAACATACATAATTCATCAAGCTATAAATAAACCACCAAAAAAAACCTGGCTTACCTAATCCTAATCAATCCTCTTCTTTGAAAAACAGGTCTGAGACAGCAGGGTGGTGCACGCCTGTAATCCCAGTGGCTCGGCAGGCGGAGGCAGGAGGATTGCGAGTTCAAGACCAGAGGCAGTATGCATAATTTGGCGAGACCCTGTCTCAAAAAAAGTAAAAACAATGGGCTAGGGGTGCACCTCAGTGGTCCAGCACTGGCAAGCATGCAAGCATGAAGCCCTGGGTTCAACCTCCAGCACCACAAAAAAAGAAAAAAAAAAAAATGAAATACAAAACATGTCTGAAATCAAACTTGCAATTTACAAGAAATTCTGACCTTGCTTTACTAAACATAAAAAAAGAACAAAAAAGGTCTGCCAACTTTGGTTTCAAAAGGCAAAATTGTGATATGGCCATATGGACAAAACATTATGCAACCAACAGAAAAGATTATTAGAAGTAATTTTTAATGTCATGGGAAAATGTTTGTGACATAATGGTAAGTGAAAAAAATCAAGAGACAATATGCTCTACAGCCCTGGAGGCTGGGAAATCCAAGATGAAGGCACTGGGGTCTGGGAGGTGTTTTCATAGATATATTCAATTGTCAAAACTCATCAAACAAGACTGAGGATTTAGCTCAGTGGTAGAGCATCTGTCTCACATGTATGAGGTCCTGGGTTCCATCCCCAGAACTACCAAAACCAAAATAAAACCACACCAAATTAAGATCTGCATGCTATTGTATATGGGCTGGGATTTGGCTCAGTTGGTAGAGCTCTGCGCTGCAGTCTCTGAGGACCCGAGTTCAATTCCCAGCACCTCAAAAATGGGAAAAGGGCCTGGCAATCCACTCCCAAGGCAATCCCAAAACAGCCATTGAAAACCCTATGAGGGTCGCTATGAGTTGGATACCGACTCGACGGCACCTAACAACAACAATGCTATTGTATACTAGTAAAAATATACAAAAATAAAAAATACATATTTTTATACTATTTTCTTATAACATTTAGAATATATAATTTAAAATAGGCTAAAGGGAAATAAGTGGAATGTGACTTACATAACACAAAAATAGGTATTGAACCATATAAATTTGATTTGTAATTTTAGAAAAAGTTATTGCAACACATTTGTATATAGACATACAGAGCACTGATTTATACTTGCCAAAAATACTTCATTATAATATCCTCCTAGCAGTTTATAAGAATTATGTTCTAGGCTTTCACTCTCCCCTATTTATCCCATAGTAAATTGAAGCTACAAGTTAAGCTGATCCCTCAGAATCTAGTTTCCAGCTCATCTGGAATCTGTACCAGGACAGCTCTGTGCCAAGAACCAAATTTATGACTCTTTGACTGTGCCACTGGGGCAGTAATGGAGTCCACACTCTCCCAAGAGAGTTCTCTTTGGAATCTACATAGTTGTGTTCCAGAAGCAACTTTTCCAGCCAAGGAAGCACTTTGGCATTCATGAGGCTCTGTGTGAAAGGCCCGAACATCAGCATAAATGGCTGCTGTAGATTGGGCCCCAACTCTCCCAGGGTCGGGGGGTCCAGGATGCCAATGGCATGATATGATTTCTCAAACCAGTCCTTGGGCACAGCAGGAAAGCACTAGGCTGTCTTCCCCCCCCTTGTTCTGTGTCAGTGACAGCTCAAGCCAGGATCAAGTGTGTGAGAATACGGGTGGGTGGGTGTGTGTGTGGGGGGGGTTAGAAAGCTCCATGAGAGGAGAGCAGAGGCCAGGAAGGCTTTTGAGGGTGGGTGTATGGGGCTCTCTCACTCCCACAAAAGTGGTCTTCACTCAGTGCTCTCTTCCTTTCCTAAAGCAACAAAGCAGGAATAGGTTGAATAATGCTTTCTCCAGGTGGTGATAACCATGTGTATTGATCAGATTTCCACTGCTGTTACAAAATATCCAAGATCAAGATCATCAGAGTAAAGGAAAAGTTTGTTTTGGCTCACAGTTTCAGAGACTTCAATAAGTGGTCATTTGGCCCTGTTGCTTGGAGCCCATAGCTGCATAGTACACCGTGGTGGTGAGAGTGTGTGGCAGAGGAGGCCTGTTCATCTCATGCTAGCTGGGAAGCAAAGAGAAAGGAAGGGGCCAAGGCCAAATTCCCCTTCAAGCGCATATGCCCAAGGACCTAACTTCCTTCCTCTAGGCCCCACTTCCTAAAGATCCCCCCTGCCCCATTAGCTGAGGACCAAGTCTTCAGTACATGGGCCTTTGGGGATAGTCAAGACCTAAACCATAACACTAATTCCTAATAATTAATGGAATGTGTCCTTTACATTTTGAAGTCCTTTATAAAGCTAGACGAGGCATTTGAGTGGCATGGAACTCAGCCCAGATTTTGGGGTCAGATCTGGCCAAGACTGAGTCCTGCATTGCCTTTTATCACTTATCAGCCAGGTGACCTCAGTCCATGCTGGCTAAGTCCCATCCTGTTCCACTTGTTTTGTTTTTCTTATGACAGGGTCTGGCTATGTGGGCCAGGTTGGCCTCAAAATTATGATCCTCTTCCCTCAGCCTCCTGAGTGCTGGGATTATAGGTATTTATGTGCCACTGTAACTAGTCAAGCCTCGGTTTCCTGATGTATAAGTGGGATGACTGTACAGACCTGACAGGGCTGTGCCAGGAGTGAATGAATGATATGTGGCAAGTGCTCAGCACAGTGACCACGGTTCAGTGAGGGGGAATTCTGCAAATGTGAGCTGGTCTTCCAATCAATCAAACAGCAGGATAGAACTTGGTTCGACTTCTAATTCTCAGCTAGGGCCAGATACCTCTATAAACTCTGGAGTGCTGCCAAATAAAGATTTTGGGTATGCCCCTCCGGATTGTCTAATTGGAGTCACCACTTCTAGAAAAGAGGTCTCTCACAGGGCTGTCCTTCCAGACTTTTCCACATCACACAAGCTAATAATAACTCAATCAGAGTTCTTTAACATCAATTATCCCTCTTCCTACAAGAATGTTATCTCAGAGGTAAAAATTTTTTTAAGAGGAGGGGCTTGGTGTGGGCTATCTTTTTGAGGCTGTGCTGTTTCTGAAAGCCATAGAACATTCTTATTTACAACTGTGAGAAGCAGAAAGGTAGCAGGGAGAAGAGAAGCCAGCTCACAGAGAAAGAAAGACAGGAGCAAGCTTTAGCATTACTCTGGCCAAACAGACCCAGGAATCTCGCCAACCCCAAAGTGCAGGATTGGAAGAGACTAAGAGATCCTGCAGAGACTTTCAGGAAAGATCCTGGGCCACAGCACGGGGCCTCCTCTGTCTGGGCCAGGAGAATTCTGGCAGCAGCCCCCAGCCCAGGCATGTTCCTACATAATTGAAGTCGAATGTGTTGGGGGAGGGTGGACAGAGGCGGCCTCCAGTTCTTCCTGGCTGCGGAGTCCTCTGGTCCTGCAGTTGGCCTTATTTGGGATCAAAGCCAGTTAGTGTTGATTTTCTGCAGCTTGGAAACAAATGCAATGAAGCTGTTTTCCTGAAGCCTGCATTTCAAAAAGCAAATTTTAATTTTTTCCCCAAGGACAGGTGGGGCAGAGATTTTTTGGGGGGCAGTGTGACATGGCTCTTGTATTACTGGTGGTTTTAGAAACCATTTTGGCTTGTAGCTTCTGCCTCAGCATAAAGGAATCAGAAGATGAGTGGGTTCAGCTTCAGCAAATGCTGCATCTCTCATCAAAGATAGTTGCTAAGAAATGCTGCTGGCAGAACCTCTGGCTGTATGTGGTAAGTCAGTTTAGTGGCTCTCTGTTGGAATATTTCCAAAGGAAAACTCTCCTTACTCCTAAAATTTTCCACTGACTCTTCTGCACTTCCAGGTCTTTGGGATCTGTTCTTTTGCCCCAGAAATGAGTTTCTGTTCATTCTCTTCACTCAGCACTGAAGCCTGTTGGTGCTAAACATTACGTTAATGATGTAAAGTGACATGGGCAAGCTTCTCAAGTTGTGGGAACACCTCATTGTTTTACTTGACATCCCCAGTGTCCAGGGGAAAGTCAACTTTTTGCCGGCTGGACCATCACCAAGGACTTAGAATCAGGGATCTATAGTTGGTGGAGATTCACCAGGCTCCTCTTTATCACTTTTTGGTGGCACTGGGAATTGCACATTTTACCACTGAACTACATCTCCAGTCCCAGGGCTCTTCCTTTGTAAATGAGGAAGCAAATGTACAGGGAGGGTTGGTCTGGGATCTCTGCTTCTGGAGAAAGGATGCCAAAAGACATCTCTGTGAAGACCAGGTTAGAATAGTGCTACTTGACATTTGTGCTTAGTGCTATAGGTTGACTTTGATCATTTGAAAAGAAGTGTACTACCAGTTGCATTATACCAGGGTAGATCTATCCTGGGCCTTGCCAGCCTTCACATTATAGGACTCTGCAGGCGATTCTATTCTTTGATTTCCTCTCTTGCATTAATTTCCAGGCAATCTCAAGCTGGATCTGAAAGTAGACATGGGTCAGGAGATTTAGAACAAGGCCTGAAGAGAAACAAAGCTGCTTTAGTTCCCTCAGTGAGCTTGGTAATTAGCCTGGAGTAACAAATGTTATTGGCACCAGCACAGCTCCAGGCCAAGTAAGTAGCAAAACTACATTTTCCAGATGATTCCAGTGCAAAGTTTTTGACCCGAAGGGATTCAGTATTAGGTCCCAAAGACTGCAATCATCTTTATAAAATAACGGATTGTTCACCTTTTCCTTTAGGGCAGCAAGAATGCAAAATCTTGATTAAGAACCCACAGGACCGCTTTCACATTCTCCTAAACTTCCGGGATTATAGCGAGTAGGCTCGATGTTCACAGAAAGTGCTCTGGCTAGTGATTCTGACAAAATGTTGGTCTGGAAGTATAGCTTTCAAAATGCATGCCTGACAGAACCTACTCACGGTCCTAAGTGTCTGTGAGTGGTCTGAGGAGAGCCCATGTTTCCCGGATCCAAGGTGAAGCAGAGTTATCATTAAAAAATGAAGAAAGGGTGTAAAGGCATTGATTATGACATTAATCGGGATAAAGAGGATGCAACCTGTCTCTCCCAGTAAAAAATAAATCTTTATAATTTCCCCTAATGCACAAATGCAAAAAGTGTTTTGTTGTTATTTTTGTTGTTATTTTATGTCTTCCCTTGGCTCTCCTAGAGACGAGGTCTTGCTATTTAGCCCTGGCTGCCCTTGAACTCATCATCCTCCAGCCTTAACCCCCCAAGAGCTGAGATTATAAGCATGCACCACCATGCCCAGCTCAGTGTTTTTTGTTTGCTCTGGAAACACATAATGGCATTTAGGGGTGAAAAATCAAGGGCACAATACATAGGGGAGATATGGGGTTTTGGCACTAGGGTAAAACTTGGGGTTCCAGAAGGGAAAGGTTTTTCTCCCTATTCCTCCTTCACTGTCACTTGAAATTTTAACTGTAAAAGCCCCATCTGTTGGTCACTATGCACATATTCTAGAACTCTGATTTACAAAATTTTCACAGGAAAGAATGAAAGAGGGACTGGAGCTGGAACAAATGCTCAGCATATACAAAGCTTTAGGTTCAATCCCAAGCATGGCAAAGCTAAATAAGTAAATAAATTAATTAAAAAGAAAGAAAGGGACTGACCGGCAGCAGAGGCCTGCCACAGAATACTTGCAGGTGTCTTAACTTTGGCCGAGGTGATGGCTTGGTCCTTGGGTAGTTTAACTGCCCCTCTGACCATTAAGCAGCAGGAGCTGGTTCTTCAGACTCTACTTCCCCTCTGCTGCAAAGACAAAGGGAATGCAGCAGATTCACTGTGCGGCAGTGAACTCAGCTTTATCTGGGAGAAAATAAAATAGTTTTAAATATTGTTAAGAGTGACTTTTTCCTTTTGTAGATAAGCCTGCAGACTTCATCCCATGAGGCCAAGAATGCCACCAACCCAAGCACTTGTGGCATCATGTACTACAGCCAGACCTTACGGCTAGTCCTTGAGCCTGTGTGTCCTGGCTGCGCTGGACAGGGCTTCCCAGCGTCAACAGAAGGTTGCTCGTTTGTGAAGTGCCAAGTTCTCACACTTCCCTGGATGGCTGTTCGCAGGGATGGCTCAGCCCTTCGGCTGAGGCCACCTTTGCTGTGCACCCATGCAGGGGAAAGTTGCTTTTAATGCTTTATGCATCCTAAGGAATCACAGTTGTGACAGTTTCCAAAAACAATTTCTGCTTCATGGAGGGGATGGAAAAGTCTCAAGGTACATGAAACTGATTGTATTTAGTTTACAAAAGAGTTGTATGTGGAGGTCTTCCCCTACCCTGAGCCTCCAAATTTAGATAATTTCTATCTGGTTCCACTTGTTTTTATTTTTAAATATTTATTTATTTATTTATTTTGAGACAGGTCTCACTATGCAGGTCTCACTATGTTGCTCAGGCTGGTCCAGAACTCCTGAGCTCAAGCTATCCTCCTGCCTCAATCTAAAAAGTGGCTTGGACCACAGGCATAGGCCACCACTTCTGGCTTAGGGTTAGCAACTCTTCTTTAGTTGGGGAAGACGGAGGAAAAGGGCCAAAAGATGGATCAGCTTGCTCACTATACTGTGAAAGAGTTGCTTTATGCTGCTTTCAAAATCTAGGCCAAGGACACTTCCTTAGATTATTAGATGCTCCCCAGCAAATGTCAGAGACACAAATTTCACACAGGGCAGAATAATTTCAAAATCTGGTCATTTTAATGCAATTTCATTGTTCAAGGTAGTATGGGTAAGTGATGTGGTTTGTTTCCAACCTGAAGAAAACACTAACAAGTCTCAATCTTGTTTGAGTTTGTCAAATCCAAACATTAACTCTTTGACCTTCTTTTAAAATAACATTTTATTTACATATCTTGATTTTTTTTTCCTGGAACTTTCTGTTAAACCTTCAAGCAGTTTGGAAACTGCCTATTTGCTCATTCCTCTGGGCACAGCCTTCCACAGCGTTTATCCCACCTGTGCTGAAAAGCTCTGCTCTCCCAGGGGGTGCCAGGGCTGCTTGATGAAGGCGATCATAAGGAAATGAGGAGCGAGCAAGCTTTGTAAACTACTTCTAATTCTCTTAATTAGTATGCTACCATCCACCTCAGCTTCTGCAAGGTCAGACATGCAAGACAAGTACTTGGCCAAAACAGCAGAATCCTAACTAGTGTAAAAATAGATTTTAAATAAAATAGAATCTCTATAGGAAAGAGAATTAAGTTATGCTTTACATTCCCACTCTTGCTTTAGGATATCTGTATATAAAGTCCGAGGAGGACTTATAGCATTGGTCTTCCCTAAGTAAATATTCAGAATGTCTGAGTACATTCATTTTGCAAAGATACAGGGAAAGATTTTTGGGAAACGCTGCAGCACATTCCAAAAAATTGGATGGCGACAAGCAACAGAGTTGACCTGTTAACAAAGAACATGTAAGACGCCTAGGTCAAAGGGGACGAGGCCCTGTCACAATTTTAAAAAACAATTCTGAAATGTGATAATTTAAAACCTTTGGCTAATTATAAAGCAGAAAACAAAACCCATCATTTAACAGTACGCCTTGTTAACCTGTCCAGGCACCTTTTCTAGAAGATAAATTCTAATGCAGGCCTTTTCAATTTTGCTCAATGACTGCATGTTATGAATTATTTGATGTTTCTGGCTGTAGAGAAAGTACACAACCCCTCTGTTGGCCCACAACAAGCATTACATGACTGTTTTTAAAGGGCCTCTGTGGAAATTCCAATTTTTGGATTTAGTAAACAGCTTTTGGTTATACCTTGAAAGCATAATTGAAAATCTACCTAAGCTCCCTCTAGCTTCAACTTGAACAAGTAGCCCGACCTTTTGTAAACATTCAGAAAACACAGATCCCAGCAACATACACAATTACCTAGTCAGAGGCCTCACTCTACCCTTCCTCAGGGATGATAAACTTCCTCAACTATTCTTGCTAGACGTTAGGAAATTCACTCAAGAGATTCGAGTCTTGTAGGTGCAAATGATCTATGGAGTCTCCAAAAACAAAGTGGACCTGCCACCATCTTTCCTACACTGGGTCTACTTAATCTGCCCCAGACTGTTTTTTTCCTGGCCAGCCCCAGAGCAAGATGAGATGGTAACTGGGAACCAGCCAGTGACTGGTTTGTAATCTAGCCTCTCCATAGCATTCAAATGATTCTTCAACTCCTCAAAGGAAGGGAGGGGTGGGAGTGATGTGAGACTAAAGCTAGGGAGTGATGTGAGACTAAAGCTAGGGAATTTTCCTAGATCCTCAGTAGCTAATGGGAACCTCTCTTGAAAGCAGCTGGTATCACCTTGGGGAGGTTCAGTGCTTTAGTGCTAGGTAATGTTACCTTTGAGGTCACAACAGAACATCATGTCTTAAACCTATTTCAGAACTGAACGTCAGATATCAACTCAATAAATACAACGGAAAAAATGCAAGGTGAGGTTGGGGCGTCTACCAAGCAGGAAGGCAAAATGGTCATTGGGATGTGTGAGGTCAGTGAACTCTTACCACCTCTGAAACACTGACGCCGCCATCCATCTGCTCTCTGTTGGCACCCTCTGTGTTCATCATACCATACACTAGCAAATGAAAGAGCCAAAGACTGCGGCTTATCCTCACTCGTACTTATTAGGGCCCACCCTCCCACTTGGCAAAGGTCCCATCACACCCTGCAGTGCCAGGGGAAGTCTCAGGGACGTCTGTTTCCCCGGACATCACTTGGCCCTCTTGCTGCGGCCCTTCCTGGAGGGCAGCTTCCCACTGGCCCCTGATGAAGAGGGGCTGGAGGCCGAGGCCATGGCAATGTTGATCTGTCCCTCCTGGATTTCCTGCCGGGTTTCAGCAGGCAGGTGGTTGATCTGCTGCTGCGTCTCCAGGTAAAACATGACATCACGCAACTGCTCCTGGATCTCCGTGATTTGCAGGTCTTTCTGGTCACAGGTTTCCTTCAACAACCTCTCCTCCTCCTTTAGCTTGTTCTGCAAGAGGACCTGGTTGGCTCGCAAACACTTGTTCATTTCCTGCTCCTCCTGCAGCTCAGTGGTGAGCTTGGCCACTTTTGTGTTCAGCTGAGTGCACCTTTTCAAAACAAAGGAAGACAGAAGCATGGTTCTCATTTGCCGACAGGGTCCCCTTTCTGTTCTGTAATAGTGGGTAAGGACCTCAGAAGCCATTCAGGGCAGGTCCCTTCTTTCTGTGCCAAGGAAGACTCTTTGCCGCTACTGCAGTCAGTTGTGCAAAGCAAGAATTTTGCCCTACTTAACCCCAGTGTACCTTCTAGACACTTTTTTAAGCATCAGAAAATTTCCGATGCAGAAACTTATGTGACTCACAGTAACATGTCTACCACTTCTGTTTGGCAGTCTGTGGTTAAATAGGTGCCTCAGAGATGACAGCTACAATAAGGAAGTTATGAGGAAAAGTGACATTCTTGGAGAGCCAAGTGCTCTGACATCACTGCATTTGCAGGAGAAGAAGACAAGGTGCTTATTCTAACCAAAGAGTTTTCAGGAATTGGGAGTGCCCTGTTCTTGGTGCCCAATCTTACTCATAAGTAAAGTATTACAAATTAAAACACCATTTGAGGTATCATTTCTGTGTATCAGAATGCCAAAGAGCTCAGAGCTCAGGCACGGGTAAAGAGACACTCCTACATGTTGGCACTGGAGTGTGAACTGGTACAAACTCTGTGAAAGTCAACTTGGAAATATCTAGATAAAATAAGAAATCCACCTCACCTCTGACATGTTTTATACACACACACACACACACACACACACACACACACACACACACATTTCTTTTTGCAATGTTGCTTTTACAACAGTTAAAAATATTTTGGTGAGGTAGATGTGATGGTGTACACCTGTAATCCTAGCATTTGAGATGCTGAGCAGGAGGATTGACACAAGTTCAAGGTCAGCCTGGGCTACATGTTGTTAGGTGCTGTCGAGTTGGTGTCTGACTCACAGTGACTCTATGTACAACAGGTGAAACAGTATTGTTAATACTTCTCTGCTATTCATAGGGTTTTCAATGGCTGATTGTTTTTTGGGAGTGGGTTGCTGGGTCCTTCTCCCAAGCCTATAGCACCTGCTATTCCCAGGCTGTCTCACATCCAAGTACTAACCAAGCCTGACCCTACTTAGCTTCTGAGAACTGATGGGATCAGACACCACAGTGGTACAGCTGCAGGCTGGGGTATATACCTGGACTCTATTTCAAAAAACCCATAAAACAAAACAAAACAAACCAAACAAACAAAAAAACCAAAACCAAAACAAACAAACAAAAAACCCAGATAGACATGAGCAAAACACAAAACAAAAAAATTAAAGAAAATAAGAAAAATACTTTGGTGAGAGTTTCTTTTAGGGTTATGAAAAGTTCTGGAAACAGTAATGGTCTCACAAAATGAATATACTTAATGCCACTGAATTGCACACTTAGAAATGCTTATAATGTAAGAGTGATGTCAGAGAGGTGAACAATGTACAATGATATGCATGTATGTAAATGTCATAACAAAAACCAACAAGTTGTATATTAAGTAAAAATTACTAATAAAGCCAGGTATGGTGGTACATAGGTCTGGGATTTAGCTCAGTTGGTAGAGCACTGTGCTACAGTCTCTGAGGTCCTGAGTTCGGTTCCCAGCACCACAAAAATGGGAGAAGGACCTGGCAATCCACTCCCAAGGCAATCCCGGAACAGTCAGCCATTGAAAACCCTATGAGGGTCGCTGTGAGTCAGATACTGACTCGATGGCACCTAACAACAACAACATGGTGGTACATGCCTGTACTAGCACTTGGGAGGCTGAGGCAGGAGAATCAACGTAAGTTTGAGGACAGCCTGGTTTACATATCAAGTTCCAGGCCAGCCTGGGCTAACAGGTAAGACCCTGTCGCAAAGAACCAAAATAAATAAATAAGGTTAAAAAAATGTTAAAATGAGCCAGGCACCATGGCACATGCCTATAATTCCAGCTACATGGGAGGATGAAGCAGAAGAATAGTAGGTTCAAGGCCAGAGGCAGCCTGAGCATCTTAGCAAGACCCTGGTTCAAAAAAAAAGGGAGGGAGGAGGAAGCTGGGGCTATGGCTCAATGGTGGAGCACTTGGCTAGCATGCTGTAGGCTCAGGGCTCAACTCCTTCCACTGCAAAAATAAATACATAAACAAACAAATAAATAAGGTGCTAGCTAGGTATGCAGCTTAGTGGTAGAGCACTTGCCTAACATGAATGAGGTACCAGGTTCAACCCCACAGTACTAAGGACTGGGAGGACCAGAAAAACTGAAAAACTAAGAAAATGGGTAGGTGAAGAGTACATGGAAAATCTCTGCACTACTATCTTTGCAATCTTTCAGTAAGTCTAAATTTATTCCAAAAGAAAAGGTTATTTGAAGAAAAACAATACTTTCTGAAGACCAATTATCTCCCTTAAATGTATTTTTCATTCAGGTGTATGGTCATTAAAAAATCCAATCATTTTTGTGAGCATAACTTAAATCAGAAAGGTAACTTCTTATTTATTTAACAGTCCTGGAGATTAAGTCAATCACCTACCACATGCTAGGCAAGTGCCCTACCACTGAGTTATTCCCCTAGCCCCAGAAATCTAATTTCCATTGTAATAACTATCTTCCTAATTTACAGTGGCAGGGGAAGGAAAGTTCTGCCATGCTGCTCATGAGCCTTTTGTTCCGTTGTCAGCATCTCTGGCCTTTACTTCCTGCCCAAGGCCATAGCCTGCTCCATCTCCAGCTCAGACACAGTCTCTTTCCTAACTGCTAGTTCTCAGACACCAAGGCTCAGAGAAGCTGCAGGCTCTGGCCCCAGGAAACGGCTTCCTTCAGGCAAAAACAGAAGCTCTGTGCACACAGTGCGAGCACACAGACAGCAGGAGAGTGCTACACTTCAAGTGGTGTGAGTCTCTGTGAAACACGACACTTTAATAAACGAGAAGTCACTGTAAGTTTGCCCCATCTCTAGGGTGACCTCTGAAAACTTGGTGATGCACACGCTTAAAAAATGAGGGTGTATCCACAGAACAAGGGCTCCATCCACAGAGCCTGCCACCACTCAGTGGCTAACTTAAAAGACAGAGGAAGGACACCTACTTTCTTTCCACAGACTGCTTTTCTTTCAGGAGATCATGTAGCCTGTGCTCCAGACTATCACACTTCTCAATTGTCTCTTTAAATTTGGTCTTCATGGTGTTAATCTAAAAAAGCAAAGAGAGGTCAGGCCAAGTCTCCCGCCTCCCCAGTTATCTGTATATAACACTGACAAACCAAACTTAGAAAAGGCAAGGGGATCATTGGAAAGAATTTCTGGAATAGGAACAAAACTTGTAAGAAACTTTTCTTCCTTATTGTTTCTCTCTCCCAGAACAAGCAAGGGATCAGGACCTATGGGTGTCCAGTGAAACTGCTGGAAGGTAATGAGTGAACTTCAGGCTCTGGTTCAGGAGACAGTTTGCCAGAGGCCAGATGAGAGACTCTCATTGTTAACTTCCTATCGTTTTTCCTTGCTAAACTCAATATTCCAAAGGTTATTATCTACTGATCATCTAACAGACCTGTAAGAAAAGATTCTACTTGTTTGGTTTTGCTTTTTTCCCCAAGACTATTAATTTTCTCATGTACCATGAAGCCATATGGAATATAAGCAGTTCATGTTTTTCTTGGGGTTATTTATAAAGCCAACACATATGAAGAACTACAGTAAATCATCTTACATAGTCAGAATTTAAACATTATGGTGAGTAATATGTGAGATGGCAGCAGTCCTAGCCGAGAGCAGGCTGGAGTTCAGCTAGGAGGACACGACTGACTCAGGGGTAAAGATCTACACACTTGGGAACTGCCTCAACTCCACTGCCTACACATTGTAAGATTAGGTGGGTGCTGGGTGTAGTAGTGCACATCTATAATCCCAGTGGCTTGGGAGAGGGAGGCAGGAGAATCGCAAGTTCAAAGCCAGAGGCAGCCTGTGTAATTTAGCGGGACCTTGTCTCAAGATAAAAAGTAAGAAGGGGGCTGGGCGTGCAGCCCAGTGGTTTAGTGCTTGCAAAGTATGTGCAAGGCTCTGGGTTCAACCCCCCAGTAAGAAGAGGAGGAGAGGAGGAGGAGGAGGAGGAGGAAAAGGAGGAGAAGGAGGAGGAGGGGGAAGGGGAGGAGGAGGCGGAAGGGGAGAAGAAAGAGAAGGAGGGGGAGGAGGTGGAAAAGGGGGAGGAAGAGGAAAAAAGAGGGAAGAAGGAAGAAAAAGATGACGACCATGACGACTAGGTGGGAAGGGATGTGGAAGGGCTATATGGACCATGAGGCAATAATGATAGGAAAGTGGAAGTGACTGAAGATTTAAATCCTGTGACCCAGGCACTGGTCATATGTTCCAAATGCAGTATCTCATTTATTCCTCATAACAAGGCAATGTCATAGACAAGTCAACTTTTGACAGAAACTGAGGCTTAGAGAAAGATGAGAGAATAAACTCAAGGTCATCTAGCAAGAGTGTGGCAAATCCAGTTGAGGACCAAGTCTGGGTCCAAAGCTAAGTTCTAAACTCCTCTCTGTACACAGAGGCCAAAGTGCTATAGCAAAGGGGACATGACCTCTGGGCCAGTCCTAAACTCTCAGTAGACATCCTGCTTGTGATGCATGTGACATCCACCATGCTGGAAAAAGGGTCATGCTTTAAATTTTCTTTATAAACATTTTTTTAGTAGCCAGGTGCAGTGGTGGATACCTGTAATCCCAAGTACTTGGGAGGTGGAAGCAGGAGTATCATAAGTTCGAGACCAGAGGTAGTCTGTGTAATTTAATGAGACCCTGTCTCAGAAAGTTAAAAAAAAAAAAATAAATAAAATAAATAAATAAATAAACAGCTAGAGGTGCAGCTCTGTGGTCCGGCATTTGCAAAGTATGCAAGCACGAGGCCCTGGGTTCAACCCCCAGTACTGCAAAAAACAAAAACAAAAAAGATCTTTTTAATACATAACCTGTCTACAAGGCTTCTAATTATCACTGCTTTTTTAAAAAAATAATAATTCATTTATAGAAATTGACTTTATAGCCAACCTCATTAAGTTGGAAGAACATGGAAGGGAGATTTCTTTTCTTTTTTCCTTCAGTACTTCTAGGTTGAACCCAGGGCCTCACATATATTTTGAAAGTGCTTTACCCCTGGGCTGCACCCCTAGCCCACTTTTTTTTTTTTTTGGTGGCACTGGAGGTTGAACCCAGGGCCTCGCACCTGCATGCTTTGCAAGTGCTGGACCACTGAGCTGCACCCCCAGCCCACTTTTTTTACTTTTTGAGACAGGGTCTCACTAAGTTACGCAGACCGCCTCTGGTCTCGAACTTGTGATCCTCCCGCCTCCACCTCCCGAGCCACTGGGATTACAGGTGTGCACCACTGTGCCCAGCCCTAGCCCACTTTTTATAAACATCAAAATAGTTTTAAAATTGCTCCAGTTCTGGTTTGATATTAATTTTCTCTTCAATATTATTTTAAAATAAGAAATCACTAGATCCTCTCGGTATTTTCTCCTAAACTAACTCTTCAGGAATCAAATTGTGTATATTTTGGTAAGTGAAAATACTTCAGCCAAGCACATTTAAATCAAGACAAAAAATACATATTCTGTATTCTGTGTAATAAAAATGCCATTTGTGGTCCACCAAACACATTTTACAATCCACAGCTGGAAAAATACTGACTTAAATGGAGGTAGAGGTCCAAACAGAAAAGAGACATCTTTAGGGGAATTCACCTACACTGCCTGCCTACCATGTGCTCTTCATATGTGGCCCCACAGAAACCGAGACCCTATAGGTGGGTATGAAGCTGCTCACATGCTGTAATAACTGCACTACCTCAAGCACGGAGGGAAAGAAAAAGTACTCCTAGCTGAAGTCCACAGTGAGTTTCAACTTTGGTCCACTCCCCTACCTGGCGTGAACTTATTCTGAGACCCAGGAATGAGAATCCATCAGTGAAACCCAGAGTCCAGGTCACTGTTCCCCTCTGCATGCTCTGCTGCTGGGGGTGCTCATGGACAGAGGACTGATCAAAAGGACAGTGCAGGACAAAAGTCCTGCATCAGCCACAAATTTACGGACAAATGACATTTGTTATTAGGAAACAAAAGCACCCTTTTTTTTTTTTCTTTTTTTTTTTCAGTACTGGGGGTTGAATCCAGGGCCTCGCGCCTGCATGCTCTGCAAGTGCTGGACCACTGAGCTGCACCTCAGCCCATTTTTTTTTTTTACTTTTTGAGACAGGGTCTCGCGAAGTTACGCAGACTACCTCTGGTCTCGAACTTGCGATCCTCCCGCCTCTGCCTCCCGAGCCGCTGGGATTACAAGCGTGCGCCACCACGCCCGGCACAAAAGCACCCTTTTAAGAGCTGTGGACATTTATCTGAAGGCGCCCTGGCTTCCATGTTACCCCTACCTAAATGCAAATGTGAATTTATTTCACAGGGCCTCCTTTTCCTGGCGCTGACTTGCATTCACTGGCAAGTTGTAGGGCATGCAGTTAATCCTAAAGAATTTTAAAAGGCAGAGAGAATCCTGAGCTGAGCTCTTAAGAGACTCTGTGAAGTATGTTAGGAGATCATGCTGGTATATCCCATAAAAAACCATTAGCAATGCTGCAGCAATTGCATATGTGCCTCCCTGTGACTTCCTAAAGTGACTCTAAGTGGCAGTGACTGTGCTATGTCTCCACTGAGTGCAGGGAGGCACATCCCCTCCACATGTGCTTCAGCTAGGCCCTATTCAGAACCAGAATGCCAAGTGCAAGGCTCTGCCACTGCTTGTAAGTTTTTTGTAAGAATGTCATTGATAACTTGAAAGATAATCTTAAAGGTGATGAGAAGCATTAGGTTTTGTTTTGGTTTTGTTTTAAAAAACCTGTTTTATTTATAGGGCTTAGGTGATGGGGACTCACCAGCTCACTAAAGTAATCATGTAGAAAATTTAAAAGATTTCATTTAATACTAAAGGAATCACTGAATATAGAAACTGTCCCTAGGTCCAGAGAATGGTTCCCAGAGCTCTAATTATTTACAAACCCTCAGGTACTCACTGGTTTTCAAACTACCTTTTTTGGAACCATCAAGGTTCCTTGTATATGCTGTTAACAAGAAAAAACTGAATCAAGTAGAATTCTGGGCCCTCCGCCTGGGTTTCTACCAACATCATATCACACCACTTTTGAGACCGATGGCTTTGAGACCTGTCTTGCTACAGTGCTCAGTTTGGTTTGAAACTCCTGGGCTCAAGTGATCCTCTTGCCTCAGCCTCCTGAGTAGCTGGGACTAAAGGAATGTCCCACCATGCCTGGCTGAATGGCACTTTTAAAGGATTATTTTGTTAAAATTTGAAAGCTGCTGCCTAAGACCAGTAACTTATAAGGGTGACTTCTGAAGCTCTAACATCTTTGCCCAATTTTATTTCCTTCAGTTTGGAAGTGCTTAGTAACATCTCACTACCTCAGAAGTCCACATACAGCTCCCAAAGCAGCTGTTCCTACGTCAACAAACCAACTGGCTGACTCAAATTACAAATCCTCACATACACACTTCTATGTCTTTAACAGAATTGCACAAGGAGCTAGGAAACCTGATTAAGGGTTAAAAAACAAACAAAACACTTAAGACCTCAAAATACCAAAACAATCACTTAAGTCCAAGGTTACTTTTTAGGAGGCGAAATGATTCTCTACCAATTATCTGACTGCGAAGGGAAGATTCTAAAGATGCTTTTTTCCCTGTACTCTGCTTTCTGCTACCACCATCAGATTGCCCTCCCAGGGGGCATTTTGTTGTTGTTGTTGTTGTTAGGTGCCAGTCGAGTTGGTATCCAACTCATAGCGACCCTCATAGGGTTTTCAATGGCTGACTGTTTCAGGATTGCCTTGGGAGTAGATTACCAGGTCCTTCTCCCATTTTGCGGTGCTGGGAATCGAACCCGGGGCCTCGGAGACTGCAGAGCAGCGCTCTAACAATTGAGCTAAATCCCAGCCCAGGGGGCATTTTAGCAGTCACCAAATCAAAGACTTACTTCCTCTGCAGTGTCCTTCTCTATACGAACTATCTTGTTTTCCCAGTAGATTCGCTGAGATTCCAGCTGGCTTGTTAGTAAATATGAGTACTAGAAACAGAGAATAAAGTCACTGGTGTTAAGTCTCTGAAATCCAATTAAAACCTGATCTTTAGCTGGGCATGGCAGTGCACAGCTATTATCCCAATACTTGGGAGGCAGAGATAGGAGTTCAATGGCCAGGCTGGCTACATAAGTGAGCTATAGGCCATTCTGGGGCATGACACCCTGTCGCAAAAAACAAACAACCCCTCCCAAAAAACACAAATGGGCTCCTCCCCCGCAAATGACCTTTAATGATCTATAAAATAATAACAGTAACCACCAGATTTTTTTTTTTAATTTTTGTGGTACTTATGAGTTGAACCACGGGCCTTGCACATCAAGTGCTCTACCACTGGGTTGCACCATCAGCTAATTTTTTTATTTTTTATCTTAGACAGGGTCTCATTAAGTTACACAGGCTGCCTCTGGCCTCTTACCTGTGGTCCTCCTGCCTCTGCCTCCTGAGTTGCTGGGATTACAGGCATAAGACACCTCATCAGGCTTATCAGAATTTTTTTAAGACAGGGTCTTGCTACACTGCCTAAGCTGGTATCAAACTCAGGCCACAATCCTCCCACCTCGGCCTCCTGAGGAGCTCGGATGACAGGACTGTGCTGCCATGCCTGATTCATCAGAATGTATATTACGCTTGGGTTCAACTCTAGTCAACAGGCATTGGAGCCAGGGCACAGGGCTGGGGCTTACAATCTAGTTAGGAGAAATGGACATTTATAAACATTTATTCTGGTCCAGCCAATTTTAAGAAGAACTACAATAGCCTTACACTGATGTATAATTTAGGGGTGGGGGACAGCTTAGTGTTTAGCATGTGAGAGGCCCTAGCTTCTATCCTCAGCACCCTCCCACGAAAAACTATGTATAGCTCAAACCACCTCATCCATCTATCAGCCCTAGGGTTAAGCAAGCCCTCTTAGCTCCCTCAGTACTGTGCCTATCATGAGTAGCACTCATGATACTAGCACTTTTTTACCACCTTACCTGCCTGTTGCCCTGACTGAACTGTGAACTCTCTGGACACAAGGATATATTTTTACCTCTGCCCCTCCAGTGTCTGGCACACATGGGATGTCAAGAAATATTTGCTGCATGACTACATGACTAAAGAACAGTGCTGTGTAACTACAGAGAGGGGACAGATGGCGTATGGCAGGAAGATCTGGTGGGACTTCTGAAAGCAGGCAAGATTTGAGAGGGCTCTTTATAGACAGGAGACAGAAACACAGAAATCTGATTCCAGAAAACTAGTGGATCAAGAGAGAGCTGTGGACCATTAGGGTCTCTTCAGTCTGAAGTAACACTAACGAGGTTGGGGGTGTAGAGTACGTCGTGATGGGGCCTGTGAGCATTACATTAAGACCTGTGGGCAAAGGGGAATCCAATGCCAAGCAGTGGCAAAACCACATTTCCATTTTAGAAAGACCATTCTAGAAGGCAGAGGGGATTTAAATTGTTTGTAGGCTAGAGAGAAAGGACAATTACAAGAATGTCTGTGTCACTACCATGGATGCTCCATGAGGGTAGGAAGTTGGTTTAATGCTACATTCAATGTTGTCTGTAGTAGCTGACAGAGAGTAGCCCTCGGCAAACATTCAAATCTCTCTCTCTCTCTCTCAGGTGCAAGGGTTTGAACCAGGGCCTGGCACATACTGGGCAAATGCTCTGCCACTGAGTGACAGCACCAGTCCAATAAATATTTCTTGAATGAGCAAAATGTGTGCAACACACTTAATGTTGAAGAGTTACTTATTCCAAAAACATCATGTCAAAAGTTTGACCTCTGCTGGGTACCATGGCAAATGCCTGTAATCCCAGAGACTCGGGAGGCTGAGGTAGGATGACTGCAAGCTTAAGGCCAGGCTCAAAATTAAAAATTTAAAAAAGAGGTAAGGGGTACAGCTCCTGGTAAAGCACACGCCTAGCATGCACCGGGCCCTGGGTTTAACCCCCAGCACTAAAAAAGAAAAAGTTTTATTTTTTCCATATCGATGCAATAATTTATTGGTGGCAAAAGCATTAGCCTTATTTTAGGCCATTTTTCTGAACCTATCAGACCGTTAAGCGCCCACAGATGAGCAAGCTTTCAAGTGTTTATTTCCTCTGAAAGTTAAGGTTTTTGCTGTTATTTGTTATTTTTCAGATAGGGTCTCGTTATTTAGCCTAGAATCAAACCTCCAATACTCCTGTTTCAGCCTCCTGAGAGCTGGGATTACAGGCATATAATAGTAGACCTACCTAAAGGTTTGTTATTGCTGTTTTTTTTTTTATTTGTTTTAAACAAGCTTTTCTGAAGTTTATATAAAACAAAACTTAAGGTGAAACTTCTCCTTCATTAATATAAAACTTATGGTGGGCATGGTGGCACACACCAGTAATCCCAGCACTTAGGAGGTGGATGCAGGAGGATTTTGAGTTTTAGGCCAGCCCTGGCTACATAGCAAGTTCTAGGCCAGCCATAGCTACATAGCAAGACACTGCCTCAAAAAATAAAAACAAAAAACATACAATTTATACTACAACAATTTTGTAGTAGATAGGATTTATTGCTATGGAGAAAAACAAGATTGTATTAAATTTGTTACTTCAATATATGAACACTCAAAGATAGTTTTAAGTATAGAAGCCTCTAATTCTTAAGATATGTACTTTGAGTATACATTTAGCTATATAAGCCTCTAATGTATAGAATGCCGGCTCAATGTGTATGAAAATGCTTCCAGGGAGGGAAAACCACTACTGTGTTCTTCTCATCCTGATCAAATCTACTCAGTTCCGAGCTGCTACTGGATGCTAACAGGAACATTTTAACTTTCAGTTTTATTGCCGCTATGGAAGATAACTTTAATTGTCTTAGTTAGTGAACCTGGACTTGAGATAACTAGGAACATCATGCTGAAAATAATAAGGCACAGTGAAGCTTAGACTCTCAAAAGCGAAAAACAAATTAAAAATGTTTTAAGAATCCTTTGTAGCCATGATAGAACTTAAAAAAAAAAAAAAAAGCTTACATGCAGGGTAAAGGCAAAACAAAAAGTCAAATAACCCTTCAAGTCAGAATGGTAAAAAGCAGTAGAATTAGGTATTGAGCGATGACTAGTAAATATCTTACCTCTAACTGTAAGGCATCTATTTTCTCTTCCTGGCAAGTATCACCCTCACATTCATACTGTACTATTTTCCCATCTGTTTTACTTGCAACCAGTCGATGGACGTAATTATCTAAAGAAAAGAATGAGTCAACTAAAGCATGTTTCTTTATAAGGAAAAAGGTCTCCATGTGGTTCAACTCTGACAAAATTGTTGTTTTTACAAATCTAAATTAAATGTCTTGCAATATTTCTTTAAAAGTGGGTCTAATCATTTGGGTTTTAAAGAGAGAGACAGGGCAAGGGTGAAGTATAAACTGTCTTCATAATGTGCGATTTTGAGGGTGTCCTAGGAAATGGTACCCTCAGGGGCAACCACGAGAATTCAAGTCTGCAACAGTTGTCAGATGACATTTTAAGGTGTGAAGGAAAGTGGAGAGGTTCCAGAGGAACAGTTTCCATACAGAATGAATCCAAATTAGAAAATGAGAGTGGTGTTCACCTCCAGCATAGTCCCAGACTCTATGGTTAGTGAGCTGCATGGCGTACGTGTGCTGCGTTTCCTCAAAGTGCTTGTAAGCATGTCGACTTACATACCGTCCACATCCTATGTGGCCACATATTAAGCAAATCCAAAGGTTCTGCCAAGAAGGAGGTAATCTGAATTAGTTAAGTAAAAGTACATGACCTGACCCACTTGGCTTGGGAAGGCGCTGACACAGAATGAGACTCAGACCTGCTTCTTATAGGAGTTTAACATCCAACAATCAAGGATGGTTGGTTGTTTTTTTTTTTTTTTTTTTTTTTTTTTGTGGTACTGGGGGTTGAACCCAGGGCCTTGTGCTTGCAGGCTTTGCAAGCGCTGGACAACTGAGCTGCACCCCCAGCCCATTTTTTTAGTTTTTGAGACAGGGTTTCACTAAATTACGTGGACTGCCTCTGGTCTCGAACTTGCGATCCTCCTGCCTCTGCCTCTCAAGTCACTGAGATCAAAGGCGTGCGCCACCACGCCCAGCTTCAAGGATGGTTTTATAGCCACTTTCTCTCTCTGGTTTCTAAAAAGCGCTAAGTAAATAGCAAGAAAAAGATTCAGTATTCATTAGTAAAAATCTAATTTCTTAAAAGAATAGAGAATAAAAGCATAAATTAGTTTGCTTAGGAGTAACATTTTTGTATTCTTATCTTATGTCTTGCTTGATTCTGGACAAAGAGGAAAAAGAGTCAGGTTTTTTTTGTTGTTTTTTGGCAGTACTTGAGAGTTGGATCCAGGACCTCAGTACATTTTGCAAGTGCTCTACATTGGGCTGCACCCCAGCCCATTTTTAATTTTTTTATTTTGAGACAAGGTCTTGCTAAGTACAGGCTATCTCTGGCCTCTAATTTGCAATCCTTCTGCCTCAGCCTCCCAAGCTACTGGGACTACAGGTGTGTGCCACCACGCCTGACTCAAAAATCAGTCTTTAAAAGAACTTAAGCTATGTTGGGCAGAACAAAATCCCACACAAATAAAGCTGTGTCCATTATTTTTTTCTATTATCACTTACTTCCTGAACACCACACTCAAAACACTTATTTTCTTCCACTGGCTCTGGCGTTTGACAGTACCGGCAAACTGGACACCTATCAAGGACACCAAAAGATAACAGTACAGATTAGATATAAAATAGAGCTCTTACAGAACCCAAAAGTCAAATCTTCCTTTTTTTTCTCTCCCTCAGTAATCTTGTTTTATTGGTAATTTTTAATGCACAATTTAATGGGTCTTATTATGACATTTCCATACATGCATTTCATTGCACATTGCTCATGTTTGCATCCCCCATTAACTGCTCATGACCACCCTCTCCCATTCTGTCCCTCCCCACCAAGAATCCCCCCTCTACTTGCCTATCTATATATGTACATTTCGATTTTGCCTTAAGGGCAACATATATGATATTTCCTATCTTTTCTCCCATTACTGTTTCTTCTTGCCTCCTCCTCTTCTTTAGTTCATTACTTTTCCCTACATAGGACCCTCCTACTTTCATGATTTATATGTCTTAATGAAGATATATTGACGTCTAACATCCACATATGAGAGAAAATATGTAATGTTTATCTTGCTGGGCCTAGCTTATTTTGCTTAAAATGATGACTTGTATTTCCATCTATCTTCCAGCAAATGCCATAATTTTGTCCTTCTTACAGCTGAATAAAACTCATGGTGTACATACACCACAATTTCCTTAGTCTATAGCCATATTACCATGAATGCGCCCTATCCTGTCTTTTTTTTTTTTTGAGACACAGGTTTAGCTATATACCACAGGCTGGCCTCATACTTGAGATCCTCCTGCCTCAGTCTCCTGAGTGCTAGAATTACAAGTGCATATAACCACGCTCTGCGTATCACCATGCTCTGCTTTATATGCTATTTTTAAGTTACCATTTTCCTAAGTTCTTATTTTTAAGTTCATCATAACTAACGGTATCACTTAAAGGACAAACATTGATCTAGTCTCAAATAAAATGAAACTATACAAAATTCTGAAGGAGCCAAGGAAAAGGCAGAACTCTGATATGTCTCACACTTTCTTCGACTCTCCTCACATGCATATGATCAAAGAGCTAAACATTTACAGGTTAGAATTAGGACGTGGGATATGTTATTAACTTTGTGTCCTGCCCAGTTATCCATAATGTACTTCACTCCAAACATCTTATCCCCATTTCCCAAACATTTCAATCATTAAAAATGCACCACGTCTTCTATTTTTCTCCTAAGAGTTAGATCCACAATCTGTAGCAAATGTTACTAAAAATTTTAAAAAAGGTGTTAATGAACCTTTCCTGAAATACATGAGATCTTCCATAACAATGAATATCATGTAGAAGATACCAGAGATCTACTTGAGTATTCGAGTTTTGATTTATAAAAAGCCAATAAAAAGCTGGGCGTTGTAATGCACTCCTGTAATCCCAAGCAACTTTGGAGGCTGTGGCAGGCAGGGGGTTTGGAAGTTCCAGGCCAGAGGCCTGTCACAAAATACAAAATACAGAAGGGACTGAGGGTGAGGCTCAATGGTAAAGTGCTTGGCTACCATGCACAAGGCACTGGGTTCAACACTTGAGAACTGCATTTTAAAAAAAAGAAAAAAGCAAATAAACGACCGTGAAAAAACATCAATCAGCCCTCTTCTAATGTACTCAAGACAAAGTACTACTCAATCCTGGTCATGGATATTTTTTGTCTGACCTCGAAGGCCATACATGACAGAAAGTGAGGCTGACTGAACTGGCACCAAGAAAGAATGCTCAAAGGTAAATAGTATCAGATTGTTACGTGGCTGAGTCGTAAGAACAAGAAAAGGAGAGAAGCAGGAAGAACATGAAGTCTCTGCACAGATGAGAAGGTTCCATTTGTGTTTACTAAGAGAAAACTAAAGGATCCAATCTGCTACTTCTTTTAGTGTCAAAAGAGAAGATAGAGGGGATGAAGGTATGGCACTGTGGTAGAATGTGTGCTCAGCATATATGTGGCCCTGCAGCAATCTCTAGCAGAAGAAGAAGAAGAAGAAGAAGAAGAAGAAGAGGAAGAGGAGGAGGAGGAGGAGGAGGAGGAGGAGGAGGAGGAGGAGGAGGAAGAAGAAGAAGAAGAAGAAGAAGAAGAAGAAGAAGAAGAAGAGAGAGTTGACTGAAGTCAAACAGGAAAAAATAACAGAAATGACAGCTAGCCAACAATGAGCAGCCCAGGCAGAGGCAGAAACTACCTGTGTCATCCCTTCCATCTGTGTGGTGGCTGTGGCAGAGGACAGATAAAAAAACAACAAACTAATTCTCAAATCTAATCCAGATCATGTGCCAGAATGATTTTTCTAGAATATAAATCTGATTATGAGATATAAAAGGCAAAAAAAATTAAAAATTCTTATTGTGCCACATAATTAGCACTCTGAAATACATATCTCATGTACTAAAAAATAGTTAACAGTTTATTAAATTATTCCTGTCTTCCTTGCCAAATATAATCTTTAGCTATTTTCTTTTCAATCTTATTTTCTAGATGAGATCTTTGGGAAAACCCACCCAGAACGGTCTTCTGTGACATTAGCATGTGTCAAAAAGACCTGGTACCAGTACTGTCTCCCACTCCAGCCCCTCATGACCACCATCTTTTGGATTGCTATTGCTCTCCTCCAACTTAACTGGAATCACATGCATTCTGTATATGCATAAACTCTCTTAGACTGCACTTCCTGGAGCCGAGCGCAGTGATGTGTATCTGTGACTCCAGCAACTTGGGAGGTAGAGGCAGGAAGATTACAAGTTTGAGGCCAGAGGCAGCCTGAGTAATTTAGCCAGACCTTATCTTAAAAGTAAAAAGCAGGAGCCAGGTGCGGTGGCACCCACCTATAATCCCAGGGGCTCGGGAGGCAGAGGCAGGAGGATCGCAAGTTTGAGATCAGAGGCAGTTTGCGTAACTTAGCAAGGCCCTGTCTCCCAAAAAAAAAAAAAAAAAAGAAAAGGGCTGGGGGCACAGCTCAGTGGTCCAGCACTTGCAAAAGCATGCAGGGTTCAACCCCCAATACCAAAAAAAAAAAAAAAAAAAAAAAAAAAAAAAAAAAAAAAAAAAAAAAAAAAAAAAAAGTAAAAAGCAGGGCTCAGGGTGTGGCTCAGTGGTAGAGTGCTTGCAAAAGCATGTGTAAGGCCCTGGGTTCAACTTCCAGTACAGCAAAAAGAGAAAAAAAGAAAAGAAAAAAACTGCACTGCTGCACTTCCTGGAGGTTCCTCCCCCTCAGCATCCAGTGCTGTATCATGCATATACCAAAGCTCAAAACCCACTCAGAAAGTGACCTGTCTGCTTTTGAGCAGATGCCATGCCTCATGCCCCATATAATAAGCACAGCATTGAGCAAGCCAGGTCCTTGATCTGTAAAAGCTGGCTTTCCTCATCTAGCCTCAGGCCTCTTGTGAATGAACAAGGATCCTTAGGGACCTTCACTCAACTTTTGGACCTGGGAGTGTAATCCCCCTCTTCCTATAAACAGCCTGCTCCCACTGACTTCTCTTGCTGCTATTCTTCTCCTGGCTAACTCCTACCTATTGGCCTCTGGACATTACTTCTTAGGTAGCCCTGGATGTATCAGAGCCCCAGCTCTCCAGTCACAATGCTTCACACTGCTCTTTTGCAACACCTGTTAATACTGTGATTTCATACTGAATTGTGTGCCTATTTGATTATCTATTTTTCTCTCTGTACTGAGAAACTTGTAAGGCCAAAGTCTGATATGCCATTCTAGTTAAGTCCCACAGCACAGTTTACAAAAGGAGCAACCACCCTTGATTTCGGAAGAAGAAAAAGGTACAGGCACAACTCAGTTTTTTGTCTGCAGCAATGCCACCTACAACTAAGGCCTCTTGTTTACTGTGATAAGGACACATAGGTGTGTGCCTCGTACTTGGTGACTGCTATTACTACTGGCCAATGAGCCATCACTAGCCTAATAAAGCTAAATGTTAAGTTGCTGCAGCCCAGTTGCTAAGAAAGCCGAAGTGAATGGCAGATACTAGGTGCACCTGAGAGAAGACATTTTGGACCTGTATTTCTTTTTTATCTTTCTTTTTTTGGTAGTGCTGGGTCTTGAACACAGGGCCTTGTGTATGTTAGGCAAGCACTCTACCACTGAACTATACCCCTAAGCCCAAGAAGCATTTTACTTTTACATAGTAACTCAAAGGGAAGCTTTTTTTTCTTTTTCTTTTCGTTCTCCAGCTCTTGAAAGGAAAAAACTCGTCTTATTGTAGGAAATTCCCCAAGATTTAAGAATCAGCATCCATACTGCAAAGGACTTGGTCAAAGAATGCAGACTGGTATGTGAACCAAAGAAAGAGGAGAAAACAGAAAGGTCTTTACTATCATGGTACCAGGTTTCTAGTGTTAAATAGTTGAAGTGGTTCATATTTGGTGATGGCTGTTTTTAATGCTGGGAAAGGGTCATAATGGCTCCACTATGTGAGGATAACGCCTGCACTCACGTGGTATCATCCCAGCGCTGTAGACACTGGCTGTGGAAGCTGTGGTTACATAACGTGGTGAGGATGCCGTTCACAGACTCGTCCATGCGCTCCAGACACACTGTGCACTTGGGGAGCTCGGTTAAGTCCATCACAGGGAGGCTGGCACCCTGCAGAGAAACACTTTGAATAAGCCTCACTCATCATTCCTTAGCCATGCTAGTTTTTCTTTTAACAATAGTTTTCCTGTTGCTTTTATTCTGCATAGGCTCTTCTCAATGTTAATGTTCTATGTAAAAAACTTAAAAATTGTTCAGGTTTTCATTCGTTTGAAAAATATTCACCACATACTGCTTATACTCCCAGCACTGCTGAGCACTAGGAGCACAGTGGTGAACAAAGCAGATGAGGATCCCGGACCTCACAGGAGTTTTCCTCATTTTAGGAAGGACGACTGCTGCCAAAAACGTGACATGCAAATCTAAAATGGAACAGACTCCTGATTCCAGCTCCAAATATCCATGATTATGACACAGCCTAAAGACATAAAAGGACAACAGCAATGAAGCTGAATGATTTTTCCAGAGTATACCTTAACATTTTCTCGTTAGTGATAATAGTACCAGTATCACTGATTCATTTATTCATGCCTTTAACACATACTTATTGAGTCCCCACTATGTGCTCGATACTTTTCTAGGTATGGAACAGTGGTGAGCCAAAATTTGTTCAGTAACTTTAAATAGTCACTTCCTGCCCTTATATTGAGCTTAGAATTTAATATAGAAGCGCCGGGTGCAGTGGCGCATGCTTGTAATCCCAGCGGCTTGGGAGGCGGAGGCAGGAGGATCGCAAGTTTGAGACCAGACGCAGTCTGTGTAATTTAGTGAGATCCTGTCTCAAAAACTAAAAAAAAAAAAAAAAAGTAAAAAAATGGGCTGGGGGTGCAGCTCAGTGGTCCAGCACTTGCAAAGCATGTAGGCCCAAGGCCCTGGGTTCAATCCCCAGTACCACAAAAAAAAAAAAAAAAAAAAAAAGATACAATAGGATATGCAATAAGGGCATGACAGTGGAGGTAGTCAGGAAAGGTCTAAGACATCAATGTCTGACTTAGGCCCTGCCAGCCAGAAGGTGAGCAGGAATTACTTAGGTAAAGTTAAGGACAAACAAAGAAAAAGGACATTAATCCCCGAAAAATAGATATTTACAGGAATTCTCTCAAGAAGCCATGTTCATTTAGAGAAAAGAATCTCAGGCTAGGGATGTAGCTTAGTGGTAGAGCTCTTGCGTTGCATGTGCAAAGTCCTGGGTTCTATCTCCAGTACCATAAGAAAAGAATCTTAAAAATGGGGACTTCAGCTGGGCATGGCAGCACATGCCTGTAATCCTAGTACTTGGGAGGCTGAGGAACGAGGTTCTTGAGTTCGAGGCCAGCCTAGGCTACATAGTGAGAGCCTATTTTTTTGTTTTTTTGTTTTTTAAAACGGTGGGGGTGGGGGGTGGGGGGAGAGAGGTGTCATATAGCCTGGCACAAGGGAAGCCCAGCTTTATCATTCATCAAATTTTACTTCCTCTAGTTTAATGACAGAACAATCAAGCTGATTTCAAGGTAAAATTTTTAAGTCTACTTTAAAAGATAGGAAATTGCTAGGCGCATTGGGGCATGCCTGTCATTCCAGCAACTTGGGAAGTAGAGCCAGGAGGACCTCGAGTTCAAGGGCAGAGGCAGCCTGTGGAAGTTAGCAAGACCCTGACTCAAAATAAAAATAATAAAAAATTAAAAATGGACTGTGGTGCAGCCCAGTGGTAGAGCACTTACAAAGTATGTGTGAGGCTCTGGTTCAACCCCTAAGTACTGCAAAACAAACAAACAAAATAGAAAATAATAAAAGAAAGAAAGGAAGGAAGGAAATCATAACATATCACAGAACTGAATCTGCTACTTTATAAAATGACTTGCACGAGCACAAATTGCAGGAAAAGTTCCTGCAGAGGGCAGCAGATCAGAGTACTTACACATTGCTATGAAAGCGGAATTAAGAATCAGGAAGGAGATTAAAGGTTGATACTTCAAACAAAAACATTTCTTTTCGACTCCGAGCAATGTTTCATTGATGTGGAATAAATGAACACCCAGTCTCAACAATGTAGAAATCATTTTTTTTTTAAACCTTCCTTATTTTCTTCCCTGAGACAAGGTCTCACTACATAGCCCAGGCTGGCCTCAAGCTCCCAATCCTCATGCCTCAGGCCCCCCAAGTGCTGAGATTAGAGTGCACCACTGTGCCTGGCTTTTTTGCTTGTTTGTTTTTACTTTGTGTGTGCGTGTGTGCGTGTGTGTGTGTGTGTGTGTGTGTGTGTGTGTGTGTGCGGGTACTGGGGGTTGAACCCAGGGTGCTTGCGCTTACGTGCTCTGCAAGTGCTGGACCACTGAGCTGCACCTCCAGCCCCCGTCTCCCCCCAATTTTTTTTTTTACTTTTTTGAGACACATTCTCACCAAATTATGCAGACTGCCTATGGTCTTGAACTTGCAATCCTCCTGTCTCTGCCTCCCAAGCTGCTGGTATTATAGGCATGTGCCACTGCGCCTAGCTGTTTTTACATTTTTAATTGCAATTATTAAAATGAGATGAAATTCACATCATATAGGATTCTCCATTTTATTTTATCTTTTTTAAGACAGTGTCTTGCTATGTAGTCCAAGCTGGCCGTGAATTTGTGATCTTCCTACCTCAACCTCCCAAGTGCAAAATTCTCCATCTTAAAGTGTATAACTCAGTGGCTTTTAGTA
>VMDO01000034.1:479993-516632 GCA_007922755.1 Pedetes capensis
TCGGTATCCGACTCATAGCGACCCTCTGTACAACAGGGGAAACACTATTGTCAGTGCTTCTCTGCTGTTCATAGGGTTTTCAATGGCAGATTGATTTTTGGGAGGGGGTTGCCAGGTCCTTCTCCCAAGCCTACAGCTTCTGGTGTTCCCAGGAGGTCTCCCATCCAGGTACTAACCAGGCCTGACCCTGCTTAGCTTCGGAGATCTGACGGGATCGGATGCCACAGGGCTACAGCTGCAGGCGGCTTTTAGTATATTCACACAAAATATACTAGTGTGCAGCCATTACCACTACCTCATTTTTTAACATTTCTGTTGCCTCCCAAAGAAACTCCACATTATCAAGTCAGTCCCCATTCCTCTCTTCAGCCCCAGCAACTACTCATCTACTTTCTGCCTCTACAGTTTGGCTTACTCTGGACACTTCCACAGATATAACATTCAAATATACCGATCTGCTATATTTACAATCAAATATAAGAAGTCTTTACACTTACATCTTCAGATTTCAGCACTTCAGCCCTTTCCACATAGACCAGTTGGCAAACATCATCTTCTATTGAGTTGAACTGGCGGCCATTGCATGCCATATAAAAGCTATCTGCATCAGCCTACAAACAAAAGGGAGAAAGGAAAAAATTAAAACATATTCTAAAAATGTGCTTTATAGTCAAGATGCATGACATCACTTATACTTCTTATCAGCTTTTTAAGTTTATACTTAGGAATGAAAGCAACTGCTAGAAGCAGTAACTCCTGAAGCAGGCTGATAATCCAATGGAACTCTGTAGCTCAATATTCTACCTCTTGACAGTGTTTCCTGGGCTACATGAGAGCTTAGACTTGAACCAGCAGAAAGCACTGAAGTGCAGTAAGCTGACAGCTAATGCAATTTTAATATTGAACTGGCCATGATTAACATTTCCCTTGATAGTTTTTTCCCCTTTAGTTATCACTTTCCCAGCAGCTGACTGAAAACACTCATTTCTGCAAAGCTTGGAATCAAATTATAACTGATGACTATTGTGGAAGAATTCTTTAAAAAAGAAAAATTGTCAACATTAATGTTAAAAAAAAAAAAAAAAAGGACCAGTTGTTGTTGTTAGGTGCCTTCGAGTTGGTATCCAACTCATAGCGACCCTCATAGGATTTTCAATGGCTGACTGTTTCGGGATTGCCTTAGGAGTGGATTGCCAGGCCCTTCTCCCATTTTTGTGGTGCTGGGAATTGAACTTGGGACTTCAGAGACTGCAGCACAGTGCTCTACCAACTGAGCTAAATCCCAGTCCAAAGGACCAGTAGGGGATGAAAAACCAACTCCTCTTCAATAGTCCAAATGATGATAATACATGGGAGTTGGATAAGGATCCCATCAGGAATGTCTAATACCAGCAGCAAAACTGGTACCTTGGTGAAGGTCAACATGTCCAAGATGAAACAGCCTTTAAGATACTAAGTCGCATTCCCTTGCAGTGGAAGATAAATGAAATAAAGAGAAATAGTTTCCTTTAGGTAAACCTGCAAGGCACAGGGGCATTTATGCATAAGGACACATGTAACTCAAACCTTCTGGTCTAGGCTTAGTAGAAAACAACAGATGATCCTAGTTTTTAAACTCAGCACTTTTTTTGTCCCCCCTCTTCCCCCCCAACTCTTTTGCAGTACTTGGGGGTTGAACCCAGCACCTCCCACATACTTTGCAAGTGCTCTACCACAGGGCTTCACCCTTAGCCCATTTTTTATTTTTTATCTTGAGACTGGATCTAAGTAACACAGGCTGCCTCCGCCTCTACCTCTCCAGTTGCTGGGATTGCAGATGTGAGCTACCATGCCTGGCTAAACTCAGCCAGTTTTTTGAGGCAGCAGGAGGCCAAGACTTATCCAGATTTCATTCCCACATGGGCATTAGCCCAAACATAGGAAGTTGTGTGCTTTGGCCCTACCAACATAGACAAGCTGCTTGGGGTTGCTGAGGTACTCTGCAAAAGGAACTGCAGCACTGTCAACCTCTACCAAGAGAGTCAAGGCTGTACCAGGCAAAAAGAGTCCTGCCTGTCTCTCCTCAAAGGGTTCTGAGTCTCATAATAAGATGGTTTTTCTTTTTAAAATTTGTTTGTTTGTTTTTTCTTTTTGTGGTACTGGGAGATTGAACCCAGGGCCTCATGCATGCTTGCAAGTGCTTTACCACTGAGCTGGACCCCCAGCCTATTTTACTTTTGAGACAGGGTCTTGCTAAGTTATACAGGCTGGGTCTGGCCTTGAATTTGTGATCCCATTGCCTCAGCCTCCTAGTCACTGGGATCACAGGCATGTGCCACCATGCCTGGTAGACAGAAAGCTTCTTGAGGAGTGTTTAATTTCATTCCAATGATGTAATCTTACTGTGGATTTTTGATTACTTATGGTTTTATTTTTAAACTGGGGTTCAATGTGTAGTCCATGTTTTCTTTTTTTTTTTCTTTTTTGTGGTACTGGGGTTTGAACCCAGGGCCTTGTGCTTGCATGCTCTGTAAGTGCTGGACCACTGAGCTGCACCCTCAGCCCATTTTTTTGCTTTTTGAGACAGGGTCTCGATAAGTTATGCAGACTGCCTCTGGTCTTGAACTTGCAATCCTCCTGCCTCCGCCTCCCCAGCTGCTGGGATTACAGGTGTGCGCCACCGTGCCTGGCTGTAGTCCATGTTTTCTAGAACTCCGTATGTAGACCAGGTTGGCCCCGAACTTGTGTCAACCCTCCTGCCTCCTCCTCCTGAGTGTTGGAATTATAGGTATGCAATAGCACAACCAGCTTATTTGTGCTTTCTTAATATGACCAAGTGAGCTAAGATGCAGAGGAAGGATAATCAATTCTGAATGCAGTAGTTTTATGGGGGTGGAGCTTTCCTGAAGGAAATAATCTATCTCCAGTGAATTTTAACTTCAAAATGTGTGAAGCCAATTGTTGGATAACAAATTTCTTTCATACTAAGAATAGACAAACTAGAGTGGCTTCCTCCATTCGTCAGGAACAATGGCCTTTTCTCAAAACACTGCAGCATAAATAAGCAGCACAGGAAGCTCATGGATTGATGCATTAAAGGAAATGCCTGCCTAGAAGTCAGCCTCAGCTCAGCTCTTCAGGCTGCCGCTGGTAGGAAAGGCTGACCTCTCCTCAGATCCGGACCTCTATTAATTGCTCACAAGGTGGCCAAGCCCCCTTAAGATTAAAGGACAAGGCATATGACTAAACCTGCTCTATTCAGGAAGAATGACTCCTTTCTTGGGGGAGTTGTTGATTTATCAAATAAATGTACTTTCGTTTCTTTTGTTGCTTTTTGAGGCAGGGTCTTGCTTTGTAGCTCTTAAACTTGCAACTCTCCTGCCTCAATCTCCCAAGTGCTAGGATTACTGGTGTGGGCCACTATGTCCAGGAAAATGTATTTTTTTGGAGGAAACTGTAACATCTATTCTCTAATCAGCTGAGATTCTCAATTTGAACACACTGGTATCTCTTTAATATTGCAGTATCAGAAATATAGCTTCACTTATTCCAAAACTGACTGAGCACCTACTATGTGCTCTGCTTTAGGAAGAGAGTAGGGAACAAAATGCACATAGTTCCTACTTTAAACAATATCAAAGTGTACAAAAAAGCCTATAGCTAGGAGCACAGAAGAAACAATTTTTATTTAAAATGTCTGCACCATATGGAGCCAAGATTTTTTCAACGCCAGCTTTCATTATTGCTAGTGTTTTGTTTTTGTTCTCTTCTGAGGATGAACAGTATAAAAGGACAAATGCATTGTGCCCAGGGCTCCTTCAAGGTCACAGTGAGCCACTACAGGGTTGAGAACTTATCTTGACTTCTCGAAAGAGGGGTTTCCTAGGTTGTGCTAGCTAAGCACACAAGTGAGGGTGAACCAGCACCCGAAGAACAGTAACACTAAATCCCTTCCTGTTTCTACATCCTGAGGACATACAAACTCCCTACTCAAAGAGCAGTTTCCTAAAAGTGGCACTACAAGGTTATAAGCACATTTCTTTATAAGACCTCCAAAGCAAAGCTCAGGCCAACAGAAATATAAGAGATTACAAAAGATTCAGAAGAAGCTTTTCAGTTCTTATTAAAAATGCTCTAGTGAGAAAAGGAGTGGAACAAGAACGAAGTGAGCTGTCCAGGCTATGGAGTTGGGCTGCAAGGGTAGGAATCCTAACTCTGATACTTAAAATCTGTCTAATTTTGGGAAGTGACTTATCTGTGCCTGTTTCCTCAACTTCAGAATATAAAAGAACCAATGCCCATCTCATGGCATTGCTAAGAGGATTCAAGGAAATAACACATGAAAATCACTCAGAACACGGTTTGGTAGCTAGTGAGTAGTCAAAAGATAGGAGCTACTGATTCTATTATTCTCATTAGACCCCAATATTAATTTACCATTTCAAGTCTTACACCAAAAGGGAGTTATTAGGTTTTATGAAGTCCTTGAAAGGATGGGCCTTGATAGGATGATAGGGATCAGACTAACACCTAAGGTTAGCAATAAACAGTACAATTCATGATACCAAGGTCCAGGGTTCTATCCCCATGGGGAAGAAAATTTAGCAAGCTTTTTCAGTCTCAGAAAACATCTGTCAACTTGAGCAACCAAATGATCAAAAGACAAGTGGGGCTAGGGGAAGAGCTGAGTGGTAGAGTCTTCTCTAGCAGGCACATAGCCCTGGGTTTGAGTCCCAGCACTGAAAAACAAAAACAAAAGATAGAAGAGGAAAAGATAATGCAGATGTACAAAGAAAATCTACCAAGAGCAACAGAAAACATCCACAGTATTATCTGCACAGTAAAAGGCAAGTGCTTGCCTACCACAGTTTGAGGTACCGGGCTCAATCTTCAGTACCACAAAAAAAGTGGGCGAGTACCTACTACAGGGAAGTTTGAGTGCTTACTAAATATGTTAGGATTGTGGGTTTCTTAGACTTTACACTATTTGAGAGGCCTAATATATTCTTAAACACTTTTCCCAGTCTGTTTTTGTGACTTTTCCTTTCTTTTACTTGCTGGTCACCCTTGTAGAAACTGGAACAAAGATACTACAGTCACAGATTAACTTGCAGACAGTGACTGTCTCCCTTCCCCACACCTCTATCCCATTCCTACTGGAATATGTCCTAGGGATTAAAAGTGGCTCCACCTGGCTCTATTATTTATTCCAGCTGTGTAACCCTGGGCTAATCATGATTCGTTTTCTGCAGTCAGCGTCCTCTTCTGTGAAACAAAAACAGGGCTATCGATCTCCAAGGCTGTGTAATGAGCATTAAAAGAGACAATGCATGCTGCACGCTTAGCCCAATTAAGGGTACAGAAGCAACCATCAATAAAGGTGAACTATTACCACAATTGGGGGCTGGGATTTAGCTCAGTTGGTAGAGCGCTGCGGCTGCAGTCTCTGAGGTCCTGAGTTCAATTCCCAGCACTGCAAACAATGGGAGAAGGGCCTGGCAATCCACTCCCATGGCAATCCCGAAACAGTCAGCCATTGAAAACCCTGTGAGGGTCGCTATGAGTCAGATACTGACTCAACCGCACACAAACAATAACAACAATTATCACAATTATTATTATTATTACATATGCTTAAGTCACCCCTTCCCCCTTGTTTCCAAAGCTCCACAGAGACCTCAGAAGGCCTGTTGACGATAAGGAGGTAAGTGCTTTTCTGTTCTTATTGTCAACTTGTAAAGTCTAGGTCTACGGGGCAATAGAAACATGAGTTTCAACTGTATCCAATGGTGGGGTACTTTGTAAAAGTTAAAGATAATTGAGTGCCATGTTGTACACAAAACTGTGTAGCCCAGGCTGGGCTTGAACTCACTATCCTCCTTGCCTCAGTCTCCCAATCAGCTAGGATTATAGGTGCACAACACTACACCCAGATGATTTTATTTTCTAAAATGTGTCAAAGAGCACCTTGTAAAAAGAAAATGAAAAAAGTAGGGGTAATGGCAAATAATACAATGATATCAACTTTGAAAAGTCTGGGAACTACTGATTTACTGGATAAGTTATCACTGGATGAATAAATAAAACTCTGAATTTCACACCCAACCTGATGCATTAAAAAATCATGGGTATGAACTACACTTGCAACTCTTTTAATATTTAGGGGTTGAATCCAGGACCTCACACATACTTTGCACGTACTCTACCACTGGGCTATACCCCCCAGCTCATTTTTAATTTGTTTATTTTGAGACAAGGGTTCACTAAATTACACAGGGTGCTGTTGGCCTTGAACTTGCTATTCTTCTGTCTCAGCCTCCTGAGTTGCTGGGATTATAGGCATGCACCACTGCACCTGGCTTACAACTGTATTTCTGTTAATGAATTTAGAAATACATCTATAGTGACAACAATACCCTAGAAGATATATATGTCAAGAACTTGAAGTGCAAAATATAAATTACATACAGCTAGTTATCACACAGTTTCAAAAACACAGTTTCTATGGCAAAGAGGTTTTTAAGATCTTAACTTTTACCTGTGCACTAAACTTTATCAGCACCATATACTGATTTGGAGTAGAGTCTCTGATGATTTTCATTTGTTCAATTACTTCATTAAACGGGGCAACAAACTTCATAAGGTCATGACTGGTCATTGTAGCAGGGACTGTGAGAATACAGAGCATGGCACTGCGCCTCACATCTTCTTTTAAGGAGGTCATCTTACTAATAAGACAATAATTAGACTGTATTAAATAAATGAGGTATGGTTAGTTAACACTAGACAATCCTTACATCCAAGAAGACAGGAAAAAAAAAAAAACCTTGTATTAGTTCACAAATCAATTTAAATAGCTTGTGATTTTACTTGAAAATACATATTAGATGAGTAAATGTAAAATCTATTATATGTATCTGCAGTGGAGTTTATGGCAAGTTTTAAAATGTTCCATATTACACCACCCCAGCAGAATTTTCATTCTTTAGCTGAAACCATGTTATAGTTATGAATCTGCGCTAGGCAAATTCAGTTTGTGCTTTATTCTCTTTAGTTCCGAATAATAATCTTATTGGGTAACTAATAAGCCTAACTCTCGCTATGGACTTCTCTCAAAATGTCTAGAAGTAAAAAAGACCTCTAAATCTACAAGAGAATTCTAAACCATGAGGATGTGACTAAAGATTATAGAAAGTGTTGCTGGTTTGAACAGCTGGGAGAGGGGAAAGAAAAAACCTCCTACAATGCAATTTGCTTTTGAAATGCTGCAAACTCACTTGACAGCTATGATCCAAAATGGCTACCTGAGTAGCTGTTGTTTTCCCAGGAGGGACTTGGCAAACAAGTCAGGACAAGGGCAGCCTTTAAGAAATCAGCTATCAATTATCCAAGGAGCTGATGGTCTCGCTTGTGGGTTATCTACTCAAATGCTTTCTTTCCTTGGGCCTCCAGCAAGCTTTGTTTGGACCCCAGAAAAGGGTAAAAAGAGGTAATAAAATTAAAATTAGTTAGCTGACCACTTAGCTTTTTCAGTAAAGATTTGATGGAGATATGAGACTATGATGAAGTTGTGGGTCTTTTTTTTTCTTGTTTTTTAATCATTCTGCCTTTCAATTCCCCAACCACCATCCAAGCCTAATGGCTAGAGAACTGTTTTTTCAGGTATTTTTTTCTTTCTTTATTTTTGTCCCCCAGTACTAGGGGCTGAACATAGGGCCTTGCACACACTAGAGCTGCACCCTAAAACTCCTTATTTATTTATTTATTTATTTATTTATTTATTTAGAGATAAGGTCTTATTAAGTTGTGTAGGCTGCCTCAGCCTCCCCAGTAGCTGGGATTACAGGCATAAGGCATGACACATGGCTCCAGGTATTTTCTTAAATATACCTACATGTTTCTTTTATAAAGAAAAGCTTGTACCCAATCCAGAAGACCAAATGTAAAACATCTAAGAATTCTCTGACATGCAATACATGAATGTGCTAACTTTTTGAAGCTTAAAGTATCTACATCCATCAGGCAAAGAGAGTTTTCTCTACCCCAAAGCAAAAAACAGACCAACCCAAAAGGAAAACGGTTCTTACTTCGTCTTGTATAGGTGCATAATACCATGAACTATTTCAACTGAAGGATTTCCACTGAAGAATGAAATCTGGTCTGGAAGCTGTTTGGATGGAGAATCAGGAGCTGCATTTACGTATTCTTTATTTTGATCTCTACTTCTCTGCACAGTGAGGGATGCTTCTGAAGAATTTTCTTCCATTGTATCTTTTAACTCATCTTTCACAAATCAAAAATTATAAACAGTTGGAAATATGTTGAAGGAGTCTATTTAGGTTAAAATTTCAAGTCAAAACACACACACACACACACACACACACACACACACACACACACACCCGGTAAAGGGCCTCGTGCTTGCATGCTCTACACAACAAATCTTGACAGAGAAATTGTAATGTGTTGGATTAAGAACTACATTCACAGAACAGCTGAGTTTTGGGGCACTTTTAAGTTCTCTTTGCCCCACAAAAATATCTTAGCTAAAACTCTCAGAAACCCAAGGATGGCTCTTACATCCAGCAGCACTCTAACATAAGCAGGCATCTTCCATCACACACTCCTAAGTGGGTCAAGCATTCAGGGCTAGTGCATTTGAAAACCAAGCCTATCCATTCAGACATCTGCATGCTACATATCCAGAATATATCCACTCCCTCAGCTGCAATGAACTGGCAGAGTAGGAACAGGCACAGCATGCTCATCTAGATGCACTTATGATCTGATACTGACCTAGGGAGGTATGAGGAGTTCTCCCCAACCAAATAAAGTTGCAAATCCAGCTTGTTAGAACTTATTTATTATTATTATTATTATTATTATTATTATTAAGACAGGGTCTCACTATGTTGCTCAGGCTGGCTTTGTACTCTTGGGCTCAGCCTCTCAAGGAGTTGGGACTACATGCTTGGGCCATAATGCCTGGCTTTAGGATTAATCTGGAAGAAATATTTAGAGATGCTGAAATGTGGATTAACAACCTAACACAAAACACATGGACAGCGAAAGATAAAAGTATGATAGAGGTAAAAATCATGAGCTCATCAAACAACATGTATAAAACAGGTATCACATTACAAATAGAGACTAGGGTTTCCAAAAGCATACCTGAATTGGCCTTCATGGTCTCAATAATCACATCGGTCATTTCCCTACGGCCAAGGTGCTGATGGATGATTGCTGCTTTCTCTCCTGGTGACTTCCCTTCTAAATAAGCTCTTGCAGAAGCCAGGGTCTTCTTTCTGATCTCCTCATCAGACATTTCCCCTGCTAAAGAACACATGAATGATTAATACCCAATAAAAAACAAGTTCCTCTCCATCTTCAACATATCTGTGATAGGTTTCCTTTTTCTGTCGGCTGTTCTCCCCCAAGATGAGTGAGAAGCCTATGAACTATCTATGTTAGTTGCCTCTGGTACTCCTGCAGTACCCTCAGCAAACAATCAATGAAAAGCCAGTACAATAAACTCACAAATGTAGGGCTGTTTATGCCCAGATAAACTAACATATTAATAACAGCTGATAAACTAAGAGTCTATGTTGATTCTTAAATGAAAGTATCAAGTCCATTAACAAACAATATTCTAAAAACTTTAAATTTTTGTTTGTCTTTGTTTTTGTTCTGTTTTAAGACAAAGTCTTACTATGTAGACAAGCCTGGCTTCCCACTCCAGATCATCCTGCTTCAGCTTCCTGCGTGCTGGGATTACAGGTGTGTGCAACAATGCCCAGCTTGAAAAAATTTTAAAAGCTGTCTTTTTAAACACCCTGGGTTACCCTCATGCTATGGATCAAGCCATGAAAATATGTGATTTCTGTCTTAAATCAATGAAACACATAAAAGGGAAAAGGAATTTGGAGACTTGATCAAAATACCCTTAATAAAAACTCTGCTAGGGCAGGGCCAGGCTTTCTTGTCTACTACTGTATTCCCAGCAGTTATGCCACAGTGTCTAATACATAGTGAGGACAACTCTGTAAACATTGTTAAATAATTGACTCTATGACTGTTCTGTGTAGATGACTATATATGTGACTAATGCCAATTTAGTTGACTCCCAGAACTAAGAGGTCATTTTTAGCTCTTGAAAGGTGCTCATAATCTTGAATTAGATCATATTTATTGGAAATCAGCTTGGGCAACATAGTGAGACCATTGCACACAAAAAAATCATATTTAATCTTTCAATCTTTAATTGTAGCTCGAAAGTTCACATACTCAGAAGTTTCCAGTACCACCACCCTTATCTGCTTCAGCCCCTCTCTCCAGAACTGGGGTGATGAACTCAAGGCCTCATGCATGCTAAGCAAGTGCCCTACCACTGAAATGCACCTTTAGCCTCTTTTACTTTTTATCTTGAGATAGGGTCCTACTAAATTGCACAGGCTGCCTCTAGTCTTGAACTAGCCATCCTCCTGCCTCAGCCTCCCAAACTGCTGGGATTACAAGCATGTGCCACAGTATCCAGTTCAAAGGATCTTTTTGTAACAGTGTTCCTCTTTCTCCTTTCCTTCACAGCCTTTATCACAGTATAATCCTACGTTTGTTGTGAACTTATTTAACTCACCTGTGTCTTCCACTGACCTCCTGACACCATAAAGCAGAGTCCCTGTCTGATTTTGACCACAATTAAAGCTCTGGCAGATGCGGGGCATTCAATAAACATCTCTTGAGCGAATGTTGTTAGGTAATTGTCTGGGACCAAGGAAGAGAATCACAGCTGCATTCCCCACTAACAGCTGTGTGTGTGCTGGTGAAGGGCTCAGATTCTCAGACCTACTTAAGTTAGACTCCCAGTTTCATCAGTTACAAATAACTTCAGGCAAATAACTTAGTCACTGGGCCTCAGTTTCCCAATTTGTAAAAGGCACACACTATCCATCCATCTCAAAGGGCTGCAGCAGCGATCATTAAATGCCCACGGGGTGTTGAGCGCGGCTTTGGGCTACACACAGAAGTGTTCAAGTTTTATTTCTTATGATTATTGCTATGGGGCACGTCAATGAATGTCCTCCCAAAGAGAGTACGTAATTAAACCAGGGTCTTCAGCGTGACCGGGGACCGAGTCCTGTTTTCGCGGAGCCAGAGGAAAGCAGCAGAAACAAACAGCTCCACTGCACCCGCGGAGGGGTGGGGAGGCGCGAGATTTACAGAGAGGGAGTGAGCGGGGAAGAACTTCGCGGGGATAAAAGGGCTCCCCACAAACTTTCACTCCTTCAACCCGTGAGAGGCCTTCCAGGCGTCTTTCACCCTCCGCCCGACCGTCGGGAGGGCGAGCCCCCAGGCCCAGATCCGGCTCCAGGGCAGGCGGTGCGGCCGCGAGACTCACCCGTGGCGCTGAAGCCGAAGCCGGCGGGGCCGAGCGAGTGTTCCGCGAGCTCCAGTCGTATGACAACCAGTGACACACTCATAGGGCAGGCGGTGGCCGGCGCGGGTCGCGGCGGGCTCAGGTAAGGCTGGGGGGGGCGGGCCGAGAGACCAAGCGGCCCGGGGCCAGCAGCGCCGCCAACACCTCCGTGCCGACGCCGCCTCGGCAGTGGCAGCAGCAAGCAGCCCTCGCGCAACTTCCCGAGCCGCCGCCGCCTCCACTTCCGCCTCTCAGCCGCCGTCCCGGACCCGTGGGGTCACGCATGCGCACAGGCGCGCGCGACGACTGGGCGGGGCGGCGCAGGGACGAGCCTGCCTTCCGGATCCAGGCGTGGAGAGGTCGGAGAAGGACTAGCTGGCGAGGGTGCACGCTGAGGTGTGCGCGCGGCCGAGCGGTGGGTTTGCTCCCGGATCCGACTTAACCTTTGCCGGCCGGAACGGCCTCGACCTGAGCTCACTCCAGCTGACATCTTCGCGAAATCTCCTACGTTGTCCCTCCTTAGAGTTTTTGCCGCTTGTTGCGTTTTGACTCCTCGCTCCAACCCTAGGAAGGGTTGTTTTGTGTCGGGCCCACTTTCCAGATAGGTACGCTGAGGCGAAGTTGCTTCTCTGAGGGTTCACGGGGACCCTGTTCCAGGGCTTCTGATTCTATTACCCTATGGCGATGGGGTGCTTAAGAAGTGCACAGTACTGGACATAGATCGGCGTCCTGCTCCCCACCCTATTCTTCATAGATGTTTACTGAGGGCCTAGGCACTGACGGGGCGCTCGGGACACATTGGCGAATAGAGTTAACACAGCTTCTGCCCTTGTGGAGTCGACCTTCATCACCACTTGTGGGATCTTGTGCTGATCGTTGCATAATAACATCACGTGGTGGTAGTGAAGATGAAATGAAATGTGTATAGAAGAGAAGGACAGCATTATTTACCCTGGCGTCTCACCTCGTCAGACCTCGGAGGCTAAGCAGGGCCGGGCCTGCTTATTACTTGGATGGGAGATCGCCTGGGAATACTGGGTGCTGTAGGCTTGGGAGAAGGACCCGGAAGCTGACTTCCGAAACAATCAGCCATTGAAAACCCTATGAATAGCAGAGAAACACTGACAATAGTGCCGGGCATGCCACAGTTTCCGGTAGTGTTTCTTCTGTTGTACATAGGGTGGCTATGAGTCAGACCGACTCCATGGCACCTAACAACAACATTTCCAGTATGTCAGACTGCCTGTATTTACTTATTTATTTTTTGTTTATTTATATTTTTGAGACAGGGTCTCGTTATGTATCCTTTGCTGGTCTTGGACTTGCAGTGATCCTCCTGTCTCAGCCTCCCAAGTGTTGGGATTACAGGTGTGGACCACTACACATGGCTGTCAGACTGCTTTTAGCATATAGATATTAATACCCAGGGTCAATTCATGTGGGTATTAATACATGACAGGGTGCTATTATAGGTATATGCTATGTTGATACACAACGCATCACAGTAAATACTGGACATGTGTAGGCATATGAACCATACGTATGTGGATAACATGACCAGGTGATATATGCACATATGTGTATATGTATGTGTACACACACACAGAGCTTACAACTACACCCTATATAACATGTCTCATACCCCACCTCTTGGTTTTTTTCTTTCGTGGTACTGGGGATTGAACCTAGGGTCTTGAGTATGATAGGCAGGTGCTCTACCCCTGAGCTGCATCCCCAACACCTTCCCCCCTCCCTTTTTTTTGAGGCAGGGGCCTACTAAGTTGCTGAGGCTGTCCTTGAACTCACTATGTGGCTCAGGCAGACCTCAAATTTGCAGTCCTCCTGTTTCAGCTTCTGTAGTAGCAGAGATTACAGGCATGTGCTACCACGCCCTGCTCATACCCTCTTTATATCAGGGTTTCTCAATCTCTGCACTATTGACATTTTGGATCCTGATAATTCTTTGAAGATGTGTGTATATATATCTTTTGTATCATAGGGTGGTTAGAAGCATTCCTGACCTGATCCATGAGATACCATCTTCCTAAGTGGTGACCACTAAAAATGTGCCCAGATACTGCCAAATGTCCCTTTGGGGCCCAAATCACCCTCTGTTGATAGCAAGCTGTACACACATAGTATAGGCATATAACATATAATGACATCATGTGAACTTTTTAAGCATATTACAGTAGTAGAGGGGCTGGGGTTTAGCTCAGTTGGTATAGTGCTGCTCTGCACTGAGGACCCTGGTTTGATCCCCAGTACTGCAAAAATGGGAACAGGATGTGGCAATCTACTCCCAAAGCAATCCTGAAACAATCAGCCAATGAAAACCCTTTGAGAGTCACTATGAATCAGACTTGACTCAGTGGCACCTAACAACAACAACAGTAGTAGATGACACTATAATTAATATTGGTGGTGGGGCTAGACACCCAGGGCCTTGAGTATACTAAACGTATACTCTACTGCTCAACACATCCCCAGCCCAAGTAATAGATAACATTTAATGGTCTGCCAGTCACTAACTTGAGTGCTTTGTGTATTTTATCTTATGTAATGCTGACAACAGCTTTATGACATGATGTTAGGTGCCGTCAAGTTGGTGTATGACTCAAAGCAACCCTATGTACAACAGATGAAACACTCTTGTCAGTGCTTCACTGCTATTCATAGGGTTTTCAATGGCTGATTGGTTTTGGGGTGTGGGTTGCCAGGTCCTTCTCCCAAGCCTACAACACCTGGTATTCCCAGGCGGTCTCCCATCCTGGCACTAACCAGGTCTGACCCTGCTTAGCTTCCAAGATCTGATGGGATTGGACGCCACAGTGGTATGTCTGCAGGCCTACTTTATGAGATAGGTACTACAATTGACTCCATTTTGTGGAGGAGGAATTTTAAGCTCAAATAGAGTCATGTGCCCAAGATCTCACTCTTAGTAAGTGGCAGAGCTAGAATTTGAAACAGGCAATCCAATTCCAGAGCCAAACTGTTTTTACAGAGGCAGATGTGGAAGGACGTTTTGCTAAGAGAAAATACAACAAATTCCAGAGTGCATGTTTTTTAGCCCACCTCATCACCCTGCTAGCAACAGACAGAACACACAGTCACCACACATTCTCTGCCTCAGGAAGAACAATCAAAACTCTTAATTTCTACTAAATCACCTTCTCCAATGTATAACAACACACTCTGGCGTATTTATGAAAGCATAATGTAGTAGCAAATCTACATTATTCTAACCTAATTCTGAGTGGCAGGGAGAAGAGAAATATTCTTTGAGGTATAGAAGATGCCAAGTCCAGAGAAATGCAATTGTTACCCAGAAGTGGGCAAATTAAACACATTACAGTTCTTTGTGGCTGCCAACCACCAAACCTATTCCCAGCTTTTCCTTATTTCCTTTCCTTTCCTATTTATTTCATCCTTTTCCTCCCTTCCTTTCTTCCTTCCTTCCTTTCTGTCTTTCTTTACAGATTTTGATTATGTAGCCTAGACTGACCTCCAACTCACAATCCTCCTGCTTCCTTTAAACAGGGTGGGCTGCCTTCTAGCCCAGCCACAAAGGAAGGATGAGGAAAGGCCACAGGAAAAAATGGAAACCAGACCCAGAGAAACAAAACAGAGACCTCTAGAGGACCAGAGTAAGGACAAGGACCAGGAAAGAAAGGCCGCAGAGGGAGGTAGAACAGTGACCTCCAGAGAATATAATTAAGTAGAAGAACAAGGAAAAGAAAAAGTCACTTCCTCACTGCTGGGATTCAAGACATGTGCTACCATGCTCATCTCCTATTTTCTGATATATCCACTTTATTCATCTTTTTAACTCATATGAGCATCTGTTCCATGTCCACAAATACCAAGCCCAGGGCATGGATATATACCAAGACGAAAAAGATAGTCCTTGCCTTAGGGTCACTCACAACTATAGGAGCAGGTAGATATGAAAACAGTGTGACAACAGTGTATAATGGCATAAGGGCTGCACTGGAGGTATGGAGAAGGAGCAATGGACATGAAAAACAATTGCCATATTTTTCTTGGATAAAGAAAGAAAAACTTCTATGGAGGAAAAAAACCAGAGGTATGATGTAAAAGTTAGTGGAAACTCACCAGGCAGATAAAGCAGAGAACGGTGGTTAGTCCATTAGCATAGCAGGTACCAAGACCTAGAGAGATGAGATGTCAAAGCATTTCCCAGGGTAGATGGCATTCGGAAGTGGCTGGAAGATAACTGTCACCTGTAGGTGAAGGAATAAGCAAGCTGCTCAGAGGAACATGGCCCAATATCCATTGGTGGGAGCATGTGGAGGACAGAGACCCAAGTAAGGATTCAAGTTGGCCCTGCAGGCCCCAACCATTCTCTTCTCTCTTAAGCCTTAAGTATGTTGGTGCTTTTACACACCTGTAAATAAATTTCTCTTTTTATCTTAAAAGTTGGCCTTGGCATAGAAACATAAGAAAAACTAAAAATCCAAATTAACTTTGAAATTTTTTTATTTCAAACCTTACTCCTCAATTTAGCCAATTTCCAATTACCTGAGAGGCACACTGTAACATTTTCAAGATTTACTACTTAAGTTTTTTTTTTTGTTTGTTTGTTTTTTTGTTTGTTTTTTTTCATTATTGGGAAGTTGAACATGGGGCCTTGTGCATGCTAGGCACGTGCTCTACCACTGAGCCATCCCCATCCCCGGCACCTTTTTAATTTTTGGGGGGGGACCAGGTTTGCTAAGTTGCACAGGCTACCTCTGGCCTTGAGCTTGGGGTCCTTCTACCTCGGCTTCTTGTGTAGCTGAAATTACAAGTGTGCACCACAGCACCTGGCTCAGGATTCTTTTCTTTAGCTGGGTGCTTTGGTGTGTGCCTATAGTTCCAGGTACTTGGGAAGAGGCTGAGATGAGAAGATTGCTTGATACCAGGAATTTGAGAACTGGCCTGGGCAACAGAGCAAGACCTCAAGAAAAACAAAATTTTCTTTAGATGCTTACATAGTTTTTTGAGTCTTTATGGCAGCTCTGAGGTGACTCCAGTAAACATGTAAGCTGTTTTACCAACCTGTTTTGCTTTTTTTTTTTTTTTTTTTCCTTGTGATACTGCGGAATTGAACCCAGGGCCTCATGGATGCTTTTGTAAGCACTCTACCAGGACATTTTTTACTTTATTTTGAGACTGGGTCTCACTAAATTGTGCAGGCTGCCTCTGGCCTGGAACTTGCGATCCTCCTGCTTCAGCTTCCCAAATTGTTGGGATTACAGGCATATGCCACCACATTTGGCAAGGTGGAGGGAGGCTTTCAGGAGAAAGAACTGATAGCATAGAGTGGTGCCACGCAGTAGGAGAGCAGGGAAGGAGAAGGCGCTGAGGTGGTTTGGGTGTGGTTTGGGTGTGGTTTGAAATGTGTGTTGGAGAGGCCCAGTTGGCACCGACAGCAACGTGGCTGGGAGGCCAAGCTGGGCCCTGGGCCTTCTTCCCATGCAGCCTCAGCCTCACCATGTGCATAAGGAAGCTGTTCCAGTTCTCTAGTCTCCAGTGGGCACAGAGGGCTGTCCTAAGACACATCTACCACCAGCATCCCCGAGTCCAGTGGGCACATTCTGGAGGCAGCACCTACAGGGCGGTGATTTTTGACATGGGCGGAGTTCTCATTCCTTCTCCAGGGAGAGTGGCTGTGGGTGAGCTCTTTACTCTCTGCTTCACTTTAGGGCACTGGGGAGAGGGTGGGAGGGGAAGGTGGTAGGGGAGACGGAGAAGAACATCTGGGCAACAGTATATCCAAGCAGGCCATGCGCTGTCTCTTGAATCAAATTCCAAGCCCTGCTTAGTGGCTGCGTATCTTGGGCACATTATTCAACTTTTCTGAGTCTTAGTTTCCTTCTCATTAAATTAGGGCTAGTAATAGGACTCACCTCCTTGGGATTTGAGAAACAGTTAAATGAAATAGTCCAAGGAAAGCATTTGCTTAGCACAATGAGCTCTTAGCTTATCTGGTATTCTTGGTAAATGATGAGCTGCCATGGTTGTGGTTAGAATTTAACCACCTTTTCTTGGGAACAGTGCTACTTCTAGAATCTTAAATGCTGAGTGAAATGCTCCCTTGGATCACAGCCTTCCTGTCTTCTGCCAGGCTCCCCTACCTACCATAGCTTTCTCAACTCAGTTCAATTTACTTTATTTTCATTTCAGCTCTGAGTGTTGGAAGTTATAATAAAATGGGCTAAAACAAGATAGAAGTTTATTTCTCTTGCACATGAAAGCCTAGGTTATGTGGTCAGGAGCTGGGATGCAGTTCTGTGGCATCAGGGACCCTGGGGCTCCCTGCTCTCTATCTTTCTTTGTTGCTATACTGTGAATGGAACCCATGGCCTTCAGCATGCTAGGCAAAGTGCCTGGTCAGAGAGCCACACTCCCAACCCAACTCCAGCTTGCTCTTTCTTATTTTATTTTATGTATGTGTATATGTATACATGTTTTGTTTTGAGACCGGGTCTCACTATGTAGTCTAAGCCAGCCTCAAACTTGTGATCCTCCTACCTCAACTTCCTGAGGGCTGGGATTTTAGGCCTGCAATGCTATTCCTGCCCCCGCTTTTTAATTTTTTTAATTTTTAATTTTTTTTTTTGAGAAAAGATCTCACTAAGTTGCCAAGGCTGGCCTTGAAATCACTATGTAGACCAGGCTGGTCTTGAACCTAACATCCTATTATCTTAGCCTCCCAAATAGCTGAGATTACAGGCATGTGTCACCGTGTCTGGCTGGACTCCGGCTTTACCTTGCTGCTCTGCTGCATGTCATTTCCTTTTCACCTCATGGTCTGTCTCTGCCCAACCTTCTGCTACATTCTTATCCCAGCCAGTGGGAAGGCAAAACAGCTGTCCCTCTACTTGTCCTTCAGTGGTGGCTCGTTGGTCAGTTCTCCCTCCTAAGTCAACTATGTACAGCTTTTCTCTGCCTCTGCGTCTAGGCTTTCTGGTACTGTTGGGTAAACCGTCTCTACCTGGCTTTTGTGCCTCAACCTCAGCTGGCCCCCCGGTGCTGTGTCAGAGCCTCTGTTCCTCCCCTCCTGTTCCTCTCATGTGTATCTCAGGCCTCTTCCCGACTGGATCCTCCCCCTACCCCAACCTGCATGCTGACTGAGTCTCATTTTTTAATTGTTATTTTTTGCTGTGCTGGGGCTGGAACCCAGGACCTCACACACACTAAGTGGGATTCTACCACTGAGTGATGCCTGAACCCTAAACCTTGTGGTTTCTCTTATTAACTTTGGCCTTCTCCTTTGTTGAGGCTCTCTACCCTGAACCCCAGGTAGAGTGTCCTGGCCAGTGTGCACAACGTCTATTCACCTTCACCATGGCTAGTCAGCGGTGGGGTGTGTCTGTGTCTCCTCTGTGGGGCTCTGAGACACCAGGACCCTGGGTCTGGGTTACTCACTTCACCTTCCCACTGCCACCTCAGTGTTGGCTCAGTTGTTCAGGAAGCGGCTGGCTGGTTGATGAATGAACACAGTAGTGATACTCCGACTTTCTTTCTGCCTTTTGCTTGACTGAGGTTTCTAGGGTTGTTTCCAGTTAATCATTGCAAGGATCATTTGGTAAAAAAAAAACACTAGAACGCAGGTCTAAGGCTGAGAGCTTACTTTTGTGCTTTTCTCTGAATTCCCAATAGTAGCCACCTGGGTGCCACAGTGATGCTATGGGATCTGTGTGGTAATTCCCTGAGCTCCCCAAGCCCCTGCCATTTGTCCACATATTTCACTTCTGCATATTTTACTTCTTATAGAATGGGAGGAACAAAATCACATCCCTTCTGGAACTATACTGAAGGCCTTGACCAGAAGTGGTGAAAATGGGCCCTGGATGAGATTTATAAGAGGAGAGATAAAAACAGAGGATTTCTTACAAGAATTTGGGAGACTTTGCTCTGAAATAGTAAGTGATAAGCACATTAGTATTTCCATATTATTCTTTTTGTTTTGAATAGTGGATGTAATATATATCCATAAATTGGTTAAACTGAAAATAAAGTGAAAATCTAATAACCCATCCTATGTTTTTAAGCTATTTATTCATCCCTAGGTCCTCAATTATATCTTTATGTTTGAATAAGTAAAAATACTTTTTACTCTAAGCCCCTTCAACAAATATTGAAACAGGAGCCATCCGCATGATTGTTTTGATCCAAAAGCTTAATAAAGCAATAATAATATTCAATATTCTCTCTGCTATACATTGTTCTAAGCTTTGTATTTATATTAACTCATGTAACTACAATATAGCTCTACGATAGTAAGAGAAGTTCAGGATGGATAGTAGAGATGGTTGCACAAGAGTGATACTCCACCTAGTGCCTCTGAACTGTACATTTAAGAATGGTTAACATGGGCTTGGTGTGTTGGTGCAGACCCGTAATCCTGCACTTGGGAGGCTGAGGCAGGAGGATTAAGAGTTTAAAGTCAGCCTGAGCTACATAGAGAATTCCAGCCTGGGCTCCATAGTAGGATCCTGTCTCTAAATAAATAAATGGTTAAAACAGTAAATTTTATATTGTATATATTTTCCACTATTAAAAAGTATATAAATAAAATTAAACCTTGAAAACATTATGCTAAATATTAAGCCAGTCAAAAAAAGATGGCAAGTTGTATGATTCCATTTCTCTGAAATGCCCATAATACTCAAATCTGTAGACCTAGAAAGTAGATTAGCAATTTTATAGAACTAGACATGTTGGGAGGAAATAAGGAGAGATTGCTAATGGGTATGGTTTTGCTTAGGGTAGTAAAAATATTCTACAATTGATTGTGATGGTTTCACAACTTTGTGAGCATATTAAAAACTATTGATTTGTATACTTTAAGCAGGCAGATTGTATGGCATGTTAATTATAGTTCAGTAAAACTATTATATGGGAGTAGGATGTGGCAATCCACTCCCTGGTCAGGCAATCCTGAAATAATAAGCCATTGAAAACCCTGTGAGGGTTGTGATGAGTCAGACATGACTTGATGGCACTTAACAACAACAAAACTATTATAAAATATATGTGTATATATAAAATACTAGACTTACCTTTGCAGATTTTTGAAACATAAGAGTTTTTAAAACCCATACAGACTGAAACTAAAAACAACAAAATTGATTAGAAACTAAAGTTTTTAATGGTGATGCCAAGGACAATACATAATCATTAAATGCCCTCTATATCATTAAAAATAAATTATATCTGCTCAATATACTTTTAAATTTTAATGTGTCCTCTTGATGATCTCTGTGTGTGTGTGTGTGTGTGTGTGTGTGTGTGTGTGTGTGTGTGTGTATGCAGTACTGGGGGTTGAACCCAGGGCCTCGCATATACTAGTCAAGTGCTCTATCACTGAGGTGCATCCCCAGCCTCTTTTTTTCATTTTTTAATTTTTATCTTGAGATCAGGTCTCACAAAGTGATGCAGGTTGCCTCTGATCTCAAACTTGCTATCCTCCTACCTCAGTTTCCTTGTATGTCACAGTGCCCAGCTGTTATGACTTTTTAAAATTGGCAATCCATGAGTGAAATAAAGAACTCATGTAACTGCAGTATTGATATATATGGCTCTGTTGCCTAATCATTGTAACTCTAAGTCAGATTTGTTTTGTTCTTTAGATTTTTGAGATTTTGCTATGTAGCCTGAGGTAGCCTCCTGCCCCAGCCTTCTGAGTACTGTGATTACAATTGTGCACCACCATGCCCAGCTTCTAAGTCAATTTTTTAAAAACTTACATATAGTGAGGGACAGTGGCACATACCTATAGTCCTCAGTACTTGGGAGCCTGAGGGAGGGGGATCACTTGATCCAGGAGTTTGAGTCTGGTCTGGACAACATTGTGAGATCTCATCTCAAAAACAAACAAACACAAATCCCAAAAGTCACACTAGAATTCAGTACATAGGCAGCAAATCAGTGGCCTGGGCTCTCACAACTAGGTAGCAGTAACTGTTTTTTTCCTGTGGGTCTTATGGTAGTCTTACTTTAATGACTGAGGATTCTTCTCTCCCCATCCTCTTTATAGTCCAACACCTCTGTGCCTGTGCACTCATTTTTCTCTCTGCTGACCAGCGAGCGAGTGGGAAAGCAATTCCCAGTGATGACTGAGGCCATCTCTCAAATTCGGGCAAAAGGTCTTCAGACTGCAGTCTTGAGCAATAATTTTTGTCTTTCCAATGGGAAAAGCTATTTGCCCCTGGACCGGCAACAGTTTGATGTGGTAAGCCTGCAGCTGTCAAATGAATGGGTTTTTATTCAGATATTTGACTAAGTTAGGTTTAGATGTAATAGGTTGAAACAGGGTTCTAAAAATTATCACTGCTCTAGCAAAGCCAGACATTTATGGACTTTGACAAATGGTTGGAACCTCAGCCTTAGAGACCCTCTTTACATTCTCAATTTGAGCTTTAGGCTACACTTAATACAGCATCTCCATCAGCCCTCACATCTTAGTGGGCCTTTTGACCTTTTTTTTTTTTTTTTTTTTTTCCTTGTCTTTCCTTCCTTTTTTCTTCTCTTTTCTTTTTTAAAACATCTTTTAACATATTTATTCATTACACATACCTAAGTAGATATTGCACCTTTTTTATGGTACACTAAGTCACCAACATTACAACAGGGTAAATTTTCAAAGATTCCATACCTGCTAAATGACAGAACCACATACTAACATGTATTTGACATCAACCACTGGGCTGATACCCTATGCAGCAGCTACTTCCATCTAAGACATCAGGCCCTTTCCATCTCTTTCTATAGTGGTCAACTCAAAATAGATCATCATTATTTTATACTTATGCTACTATAAAGCGGAGCTGCATAAACATACTCAAGGCATTTCATTTACAAAAATGTTTCTACTGGGGTTGGGGAGACCTTTTCTAAGATCAACTGTGTTGCCCTCTGCTTTTGTGATGCTAATTCCTAGCACTATTCAGTCAAATTTAATTTCATATGATTTTTCTCCATGTGTTTATTGAAATCTTTAATGTTTCTCATATAACTTTGATATGTTTGGCTGTATTTGGGTATTTTTAAAATGTTTATTTATGTCTTACAAATGATAGCAGTGATGATTCCCTTTGGAGACTGCAAGGCCAGAGTGGCAGTGGAGCTTCCAGGGACTTCCAGAGTTGTAACAGACCAGGAGAACCCTTCCCTCTGGCCCATTCTCCATGGACAACCTAAGTCAGTGCAAACAACAAACATCTCACCAAATACAGTGAGAGTTATGGAGGGCTCTGGAACACATTGGAGGAAATTTCTCTGATGACTTGAATATTGTATATTTTACTAGCAGAACCCCTTCTGTTTCTTTCCATCCTTAGAGAGGTGCTTTGGTTTGACTCTGGAAAGTGGCATGTTTCCTGTTCCTTAGTCCTTAGTCTGTCCATTCCTGTGTGTATTTGTGCACCTCATGGACCAGTGAGGTTAGAATAAAGATTTTCAACTCTGCCTACCAATCAGCATGAGCTGGGAGTTTGTAAAGAGACCAGGTCCCTTTCTCTGAAGTTGTCATTGAGTGAGTCTGGGTGGGACCTGGTCATATATATTTATGACAGGCTCCACAGGTGAGCCTGCTGCACAGTTGGAATGAGACCTCCTGAGATACAGTGAGGCACTTCAGGTTGTCCAGTACTATTTCCTGTTATGTGGCCTCTGCTATTTTCAGTGAAATGTACAGCTTTTCTTCTGTTCTGTGACCATCATATGTGCCATTAGTAAATCCCTTGTCATTTTTTAACTCACTCAGGTTTCATTTAAATTTCCCAGTAACCACCAAGATAGGCAAGATGACTATTATAATTCCCACTTAATGATGATGCAACTGGCCTGGTATCTGAACCAGAACTTTGGCTTCCCAAATTCGCCACTAAGTGGTAACCCAGAATTTCCCAATTTAAGAGGGCAACATCCAGCTGGGTGCAGTGGCACACACCTTTAATCCCAGAGGCTCGGGAGGCAGAGGCAAGAGGATCCTAAGTTCGAGACCAGAGGCAGTCTTAGCGAAACCCTGTCTCAAAAAGTAAAAAAAAAAAAAAAAAAAAAAAAAAAAAAAAAAAAAAAAAAAAAAAAAAAAAAAAAAAAAAAAAAAAGGCTGGAGGCGGCAGCTCAGTGGTCCAGCACTTGCAAAGCATGCAAGCTCGAGGCCCTGGGTTCAACCCCCAGTGGCAAAAAAAAAAAAAAAAAGGCAACATCCTTTATGTCATAACACTGTTCAATTACTTGTTTTAATTTATCTCAACTATCTTCTTTCTGCTGTGTCTCTTGAAAAATATGCCAGTGTGAGCTATACCTTGAAAACTATGCCTATGAGAGCTACACCTTTCAAGCCATCCCCTCTCTTTCCTCAGGTAGTGGAGTCATGTCTGGAAGGCATCTGTAAGCCCGACCCTAGGATATACCAGTTGTGCTTGGAGCGGCTCAACCTGCAGCCCTTTGAGTCCATCTTTCTTGATGATCTTGGACCAAATCTAAAAGCAGCTGCCAGCCTTGGCATTCATACCATCAAGGTAATCATCACTATTTTTTGGATCCCTTCTGTTCACCAAGTTCTCCAAGACTTAGTACAAGCATAGCTGTGTCCTTTTCACCTTTGTAGTTGTAGCTTTCCTCGGGGCTGGGGTTTAACTCAGTTGGTCCAGTGCTGCTCTGCATGCTCTGAGGCCCTGGGCTCCATCCCAGCACTGCAAATAAAGGGAGAAGGACCTGGTGGTCCACTCCCCAAACCATCCTTAATCATCTGCCATTGAAAACCCCATGAATAGCAGAGAAACACTGACATAGGGCCAGGCATGGCAGAGTGATGAGGAGTGTTTCGTTCTGTTGTACACAAGGTCACTATCAGTCAGACCCAACTAGATAGCATCTAACAACAACAACAGCTTTCTTTAGTGGTGTTTCCCTGCCTTTCAATAGTCATCTTATTTTTTATTAATTTTGAAATCTTTATGAATAGCTGCTCATATTTTCAGTGGAGAGTAAAACATGTATGAAGAAGGCAGTTGGAAGCTGGGTGTGGTGGCGCACGTCTGTAATCCCAGCTGCTTGGGAGGCGGAGCCAGGAAGATTGCAAGTTTGAGACTAGAGGAAGTCTATGTAACTTAGTGAGACCCTGTCTTAGGAAGTAAGGAAAAAAAATAAAAGGGCTGGGGGTGCAGCTCAGTGGTCCAGCACTTGCAAAGCATGCAGGCGTGAGGCCCCGGGATCAACCCCCAGTACCACAAAAAAAAAAAAAAAAAAAAGAAGGCAGTTGGAGAAAAATGCATGGGAGGTATGTGGGAGGCTAAGGCATTTGGGTGGCATGCAGACTGTTTAAGTGGTGCTTCTCTAGGTGGAGAGCCAGAAGTTACCAGCCACATTGGCCACTCAAGATCATAGCTGGGAAACACAAGTACCATGTGAGAGGGGTTCATGGGCTAGCATTCTGCATTTGGATTTTCCTTATTAAGCTGATGAGCCATAGAAACAGAGCAGAGGCTACAACAGTCTTTTGCCCTCTTGGTACAGAAGTGTGCTGTGAACTAACTCACTCTCACTCTCTCTCTCTCTCCAAGGTTATTTAATTATTTAGGTTTTTTGAGACACAGTCTTACTATGTAGCTTTTCCTGGCCTCAAACTCTTGATCCTCTTACCTCTACCTCCCAAGTGCTGAGATTATAGATGTTCAACACCACATCCAATTTATCATAACCTCAAAATGGCCCTCCCCGCTGTAGGTTGAATGTGGAGCATGGTTAGGAATTAAATGGAAGAGGAAACTCATTCTGCTTCCTCATTAGCTGAGTATCCTAGCTCCAAAGGCCTTCCTCAGAGAACTGATTCCTTGGGTATTTCCCTCTAAGGAACTACCTTCATAGAGACCGGTAGAGACAAGGGCAGGGCCAACTAGCACATGGTCAGGATTCTGTCTGAAACTAGGTTGATGACCCGGAGACTGCGGTGAAGGTGTTGGAAGCTCTTCTGGGTTTTCCACTGCGCACGGGTATTCCCAACATTTGTCCTGTGAGGAAGACCATGGAAATCCCAAAAGATGCCTTGGAGAAGTATCTCAAGAACTTTCTGGGGATCCAAACCACAGGTATGGAAGATTGTTGATTTTGGTAACTGTCTCCAAGGCTAGGCTTCCAGTCTGGTTTGTACTTTCCAACCTTGACAGAATGTGCTGGGGACAAAGAGGCAACATGATGAGTAAAATAGCCATTGGGGCTGGTGGATCCACTTGCTTTCAGTTTTATTTGGGAAAAGGCATTAACCTCCTTGTTTTTGGAGTCACAAAAGCATATTTGCCCCTTGTCATCCACCCTAAGAGTTTGGTATGGCAGCCTTTGCCTGCCTATATGACTGGGAGTATATGCAGTATATGATCGGGAGCATTCAAATGTTTTCTTTTCTTCCTCTTCTTTTTTTTTTTTTTGCAATACTGGAGGGTTGAAACCAGGGCCTTGTGCATACTGTGCAAGTGCTTTCACTGAACTGCACCGCAGCACCCTTTTTATTTGTTGTCTTGAGACAAGCTCTTACTAAGTTATGCAGGCTGCCTCTGACCTTGAACTTGAGATCCCCCTGCCTCTACCTTCCAAGTTGCTGGAATTACAGGAATGAGCCACCATACCCAGCTCAAATGTTTCTGATGTTTAGAAACAATGGGAAGTTTTGTGAAGGTGACTTGAAATTTGCATGATTTTAAAAAGTGACATTTGACCTCACCTCTTCAAAGGAACCTCATTCTTCATATTTCACCCTCAGAAAAATAGATACCTTTGGAACTTAAAGACATTTATACCTCCTGTCAGAGTTTTGCCTCATCCACTTGATCCTTACCAAAGGCTTTTTATTTATAGAGTTTCACTTCATATTTTCCAGCGAATAGATTCTTAGTAGTGCCTCCAGAAAGCTGAAGGGCCCACTGTGGCCAGGCCAACTAACCTAGGCCGCCCTCCCTTCTTGCCTGCTCTCCTGACTAAATGAAAAGAACCTGCATCCAGAGTTTGGTCTTGTTATGATGCTGAGGGCTAAGTAGGTCCACCTCCCCCAGGAACCTGTGAAGGAGCCACAGAATTCAGCCTTGCAGGGTGGAAAATTCACCTCCCTAAAGGCGCTTCAGCCCTAGCTGCAGGCCTCTGTGTCACAGGCATGATTTGGCTGAGTATGGACAAGGGACACATAAGAGCTCTTTTAATCCTTGGCCATTAAGGCATCCTTGGGCCAGATGGGTGCCATGACTGTGCTTGTGGTACAGAAACAGAATTGAAGTGCTTTGGTTCACGGGGCAGGAGTTGGTAAGAAGGACAAACCTGAGCACCTACACAAAGTGAGATAATGATTGAGGTGTGAAGGAAGTGGCCTTTGCTACACTGCAGCAGCATGTGGTTCTGGACCCGAGCTGGCAGGGTATGCCTGGGGGTCAATCACTGCAGTACCCAGGCAGCAGCTGCTTTTTTTGCACTGTGTCTTGCATGAGAATATTCTGCATTCTAAAGACAAAACCCTAGAAAGCAGGAATATCTACACAGATCTGGGTTCCAGCTCTGGTTTGAGTACTCTTTGTTTTCAAACTTACAGGCCCTTTGGAGCTTCTTCAGTTTGATCATGGGCAATCAAATCCAACTTACTACATCAAACTGGGTGATCATCAGCTGGTGCTGAGGAAGAAACCCCCAGGAACTCTCCTTCCATCCGCTCATGCTGTGGAGAGGGAGTTCAGGTAAGTTGTAAGGGTTTGGCAGGTACCTGCCTACCTGGACTCCATAGTGCATAGCTCAGCCCTAACCCCACAAGTCAGCTTCGGTGAAAGTGTCCTGAGGTGTTTAAATCTGCAATTATGAATCTTCACATTATTTCAAATAATAACATGTAACCTGATTTTTTTGTTTGTTTTGTATTTGTTTTTGTTTTGAGATGGGGTCTTCCTATGTTACCTAGGCTGGTCTTGAACTCCTGGGCTCAAGTGATCCACTTGCCTCAGCCTCCCAAGTACCTACTTTTATTTAGAAGTTTTCTTTTCTATACCCAAACCTGTGATAGACTACACTTTTTAGAACATTTAGAAGAACAAAGGCAGGATCAAGGTATTCTTTAATGTTGCCTTTTAGTCTTAAGGATTTTTTTTTTTTTTTTTTTGTAGTCCTGGGGAGAAAACCCAGGGTTTGTGCATGCCAGGCAAGTGTTCTACCCCTGAGCTACCTCCTCAGTCCCCACCACTTTCTTCATTTTGTTTTGTTTTTGTTTTTTGGGAGGGGGTCTTGTTTTGTAGCCTACACTGGCCTTGAACTCATGATCATCCTGCCTCTGCCTCCTGAGTGCTGGGATTACAGGTGTGCACCATCACACCTGGTTAGCTCCAGGACTTTTGCATAAAGTTTGAAGTCTGTAAGTCCTTAATCTTAAAGTTAATATATGAAGTGTGATAAAATGATATGGTGAATGTTTAAATTAAAAAATTATTACAGTAAAAGCCACATTACTATAATTTCCCTCAAAGTACTCCCCCTGGCTTCAAACACACTTATCCCACAGTTCTTGCCACTTTGTGAAGCAGTTCTGGAAGTCCCTTTCTCACCTTCTGCTGCACTGTTGTGACGGTCTTGATATCCTGATTCAATTCAAAACATTTACCTTTGTGGTCATTTTGACTTTGGAGAAGAGCCAGTAGTCACACAGTGCCAGACACAGTGAATAAGGTGGATGAGGACATAGTGTGATGTTTTGATTTGGCAGAAACTGGCCTACCAGGAGCAATATGTGACATGGAGCCTTGTTAGGATGGAGGATGAAAGTAAAGATATTCGTGAAAGAGCACTTCCAGAACTGCTTCAGAAAGTGGCAAGAACATTGGGATAAGCATGTTCGAAGCCAAAGGGTGTATTTTGAGGGGGATTAGTGGCAATGTGTCTTTTACTATAATAATTTTTTAAAAATTTAAACATTAATCACGTTTTTGTTTATACCTTGTATTATTGGGGCTTCAGCCAAAACAAGTGTGGTCATGAGTTAGTAATCATTGCAGCTGGATGATGAGTATGTGGGGTTCACTATATGGATCTCTACTCTTTTTTTTTTCTTTTTTGTGGTACCTGAGGGTCAAACCTAGCACCTTGCACATACTTTGCAAGTGCTCTGCCACTGGGCTGCACCTGCCACCCATTTTTTATTTCTATGTTTTTGAGAGAAGGTCTTGCAAAGTTATGCAGGCTGCCTCTGACCTCAAACTTACAATCCTCCTGCCTTTGCTTCCTGAGTTGCTGGGATTACAGGTGTGCATCACCATGCCAGGTTCAAATCTCTACTTTTGTATGCGTTTGAGATTTTCCCTAATATGTTTAAGATAATAAGTGCATTGCAACACAAAGTTTTGCAAAGAGGAAAATCTAAACATCCTAGGTTGAAAAACTCTAGTTCCACATCTCTTACACAATGAGGGCAAAGGCCATGGTAAGCTGTAAATCTGGGTCTTTTGGGGAGGATCCCTTCTTCTTCTTCTTCCTTCTCACCTGCAGCCTGCATGGTCTATACAAGGAAGGGTGAAGGGTCATAAGAAGAAGGTGATTTCCACTCCTGGCCCCCTCTTATTGATGTTCTCTCTCTCCTCTGACCTTTGGGTCCCTACAGTGTAACTTGTCCAACATGGCAGGGATCGCTGACAAAAGATCATGAATCAGCCTTAGAGTTCCTCAGAGGAGGAGAGCTGTAATTGTTTCTGAGCATTTACACAGATGCCCAAGTAATGGCAGACAGGAAGCAGAGAGAGAGGAGGGGCCTGGGGACCAGGTATAACCCTGAAAGGTGACCCCCAGTGACCTACTTCCTCCAGCTATGTTCCACCTCCCACAATAGTGCCACCAGCTGGGGACCAAGTGTTCAACACATGAGTCTGTGAGGGACATTTCATATTCAAACCATTACGGTTATGTACTAGTAAATGTGTGGTGAAGTCTAGTTTCATAGCCAGGCAGTCAATTCCATAGCCCATGTTACCATATTAAAGGTAGACACAAACTGTATTTATAGGACTGTATTACCTATTTCTTTAAGTTATGCATAGGCAAAAATATTGAAAATGAACTCACCAAAATATTGGCTGTGGTCATGCTCAGGAAGCATGTTAGTAGTAGTCTGCAGCTGCGAGTGATAGGAACCGACCAGGTCTCACTTAAGGATAAAAAAAGAAAAAGGAGGAAATATGGGGAACTATTTGGCTTCATAAATTAAACCTTTCAGGCACAGCCAGGTCCAAGGGCTTATATCATGGCACCAGGACCCATGCATTCTCATTCATATTCTCTCCCTCTCCCTCCTTTCTTCCCTCCCTTCTTCTCTCCTTGTCCATTACTCCTCTCTTCTTTCCTTGATAACCCCACTGAACCTTCCAACATAGCTCTCAAGATTGATTTATTGGCCCATTTTGGGTCACAGGTCTGTCCTGAACTATTCTGTATCTAGGAGATACATTGATCACATGGGTCATATCTGGGTCTTATACCCATTCCTGGAACTAGGGTTTGGGTCAGAGACTGACCTAGTCATGTGCATAGAAAATGGGGAAAGCTGTTTCCAAACAAAAGTCTATCAGGACACAAAAGCAGGGCAGAATACCAAGAAGGCAAAAGCTGCAGCTGTTTGGTGATAAGAGTGTGGGTAATAATTTTTCTATTCAAATTTTAAAAAAAATCTTCCTTATAGTTCTTAGAATTCACCAGTGAATCCATTTTGGCGAGGCATTTTCTTTTAGAGAAATTTTTTGATTATGAATTCAATTTAATAAATATACAGCTATTTAGTAATTATACTTTATCTTTTTTAGTTGTGTTAAGTTATAATATCTGAGGAATTTTTCTGTTGCATCTAAAGTATCAAACTTATTGTTCATAAGTCTCTTATTGTTCTTTTAATGTATATGATCTTTAGTGATCTCCCCTCTTTATCGTTCCTGATATTGGTTGATATTTGTGTTCTCTCTCTCTCTCTTATCAGTCTAGTTACGTATCTGTCAATTGTGTTGATCTTTTCAGAGAACCAGTGTTTGGTTTTGTTAAGTTTTTCTTTTTGTCTTGTGATACTTCGGAGTTGAACCCAGGGCCTCACACATGCTTTTGCAGGTGTTCCACCACTGAGCTGCATCCCCAGCCTTTTTTTTTTATTTTTTATTTTGAGTCAGGGTTTCACTGAGTTACTCAGGCTGCCTCTGGCCTCAAATTTGCTATCCTCCTGCCTCCACCTCCCGAGCCACTGAGTTTATAGGCATGCACCTCGGACACCCAGCCTTGTTTTTATTTTCTTAAGATACAGTCTTCCCCCACATGTCTGTCAGCTTGTTGTGCTGTGGGGGTTGTGTGTTGATGTGGTACTGAAAGCTCTGCTACCAGTATTTCAGATACCAGCAGGGCTGCCTGTGGTGGGCAGGTTTCAACTGAGCTTCCAGACTAAGACAGACTAGGGAGGAGGACCTCGCAGCCCACTCCTGAAACAATTAGCCATTGAGTACTCTATAAATAGCAGAGAAGCACTGTTAAATATAGTGCTGGAAAATGAGCCTCCTTCACCCCACACCTAGGTTAGAAGGGTTTCAAAAGATGACTGGGGAAGAGTTGCCTCCTCAAAGAAGAGTTGACCTTAATGATGGGAATGGATTAAAAGCCCTTGGACCTCCCTTTGCTGATGTAGCATGACTCAAAATGAGAAGAAACACAGTGGCTGCAACAATGGGCTCAAACATAAAAGAGATTTTGTGCATGGGTGTTGGGTAGTGTTTCATCTGATTTTTTTTTTTTTTTTTTTGCGGTACTGGGGGTTGAACCCAGGGCCTCGCGCCTGCATGCTCTGCAAGTGCTAGACCACTGAGCTGCACCCCCAGCCCATCTTTTTACTTTTTGAGACAGGGTCTCGCTAAATTACGCAGACTGCCTCTGGTCTCGAACTTGCAATCCTCCTGTCTCTGCCTCCCGATCCGCTGGGATTACAGGCGTGCACCACCACTCCGGGCTGTGTTTCATCTGTTGTACATAGGGTTGCTATGAGTTGGATCCAGCTCGGCATCTAACAACAAACAAAGTACAACCTTAGGTCATTGATTTAAACTCTTTTTTTTCTACTATAAAAATTTAAAGTTATAAAAAAACTTTGAGTATTTCTTTAGTTTCATCTTACAAATTTTGACACTTTATATTTTCATTATTATTCCAGTTTGAAATATTTTCTGAATTCCCTTGTCATTTCTTCTGTGACCCATGGGTTATATGTTGTTGTTAGGTGTCAATGAGTCATGTCTGACTCATAGCAATTCTCATAGAGTTTTCAATGGCTGATTGTTTTGAGATTGCTTTGGGAGTGGGTTGCCATGTCCTTCTCCCATTTTTGCAGTAGTGGGGACAGAACTCAGGGCCTCAGAGACTGCAGAGCAGCACTCTACCAACTGAGCTAAACCCTAGCCCATGGGTTATATAGAAATGTGTTATTAATTTTTCAATATTTGCTTTTTTCTAGATACTATATATTAATGATTTTTAGTTTTATTCCATTGAATTATGAGGAATACTCCTTAAAATATCAATATTTATTGAATTTTATTGAGACTTACTTTACAGACCAGCACATGATTTATCTTAGTGAACATATTGTGCACACTTGAAAATAGTATGTATTCTGCAATTTCTGATTGACTGTTCTAGAAAGGTCAGGTATGGCTGAGCACATGGGCACATGCCTGTGATCCCAATGACTTGGGAGGCTGAGGCAGGGGGATCACAGGTTCCACGCCAGATGCACCTGGCACAACTTAGTGAGATCCTGTCTCAAAATAAAAATAAGTCCACTAAGTGGCAGAGCATTTGCCTGGCATGAAGGTGTTCCCTGGGTTCAGCCCCTGAGTACTGAAAAAAGAAAAAGAGAGAGAGAGAGAGAGAGAGAGAGAGAGAGAGAGAGAGAGGAAAAAGAAGAAGGAAGAGGTGGAGGAGGAGAGGAGAGGGGAGGGGAGGGCATGAAACTGTCAAATCTGTGCATAGTGTTATTCAGAATTATGCCTGTGGATAAACCTATTTTTGGTTCTATCATTATTGAGAGTTGTTGTTGTTGTTGTTGTTGTTAGGTGCTGTCGAGTCAGTATCCGACTCATAGCGACCCTCGTAGGGTTTTCAATGGCTGAGTGCTTCGGGATTGCCTTGGGAGTGGATTGCCAGGCCCTTCTCCCGTTTTTGCAGTGCTGGGAATTGAACTTGGGGCCTCAGAGACTGCAGCGCAGCGCTCTACCCACTGAGCTAAATCCCAGCCCTATCATTACTGAGTGGGAGTGTTAGAATCTCAACCATGATTGTGGACTTGTCCGTTTCTCTCCTCAATTCTGATTATTTGGTTGTTTGTTTGAGATAAGGTCTCCCTGTATAACCCAGGCTGGCCTGGAACTCGAGATCCTCCTGTCAGCCTCCTGAGTGCTTGAATTATAAGTGTGTACCACTACACTTGGCAATTCTGATCATTTTTACTTTACATATCTCGAGGTTGTGCTATTAGACACATATGAACTTATGATTATAACGTCTTCCTGATGGGTTCATTGATGTGTCATTTTGAAATGTTCCTTTTCATCTGATAATACTCTTGTCTTAAAGGTTACTGTATCTGATATTAAAATTAGTCAGGCCAGCTTTCTTATGCTTCCCCATTCCACAGAACTTTCCATTCCATTCTTTTATTTCCAACCTATCTACGTTTTAATAGGTAAAGCATGTCTTTGTAGATCTTATACAGTTAGGTCATGCCTTTCTATCCAGCTGGACAATTTCTGTCTTTTTTTTTTTTTTTTTTTTGCAGTACTGGGGGTTGAACCCAGGGCCTCGTGCTTGCATGCTCTGCAAGTGCTGGACCACTGAGCTGCACCCCCAGCCAATTTTTTTACTTTTTTTTTTTTTTTTTTTTTTTTTTTTTTTTTTTTTTTTTTTTTTTTTTTTTTTTTTTTTGAGACAGGGTCTCACTAAGTTACACAGACTGTCTCTGGTCTTGAACTTGCGATCCTCCTGCCTCCACCTCCTGAGCCACTGGGATTACAGGCATGCACCACCACGCCCAGCACAATTTCTGTCTTTTTATTGCAACATTTCCCTTACTAAATTTAGTGTAATATTGATGTGTGGGTTTAAGTCTCAGTTTCACCATTTGTTTTTGTTGATCCCATCTGTCTGTTGTTCTTCTCATCTAGTTTTGGGTCACTTGAATATTTTTTAAAATTCCATCTTAATTCACCCATATGCTCCCCACACCTAATGCAGGGACAGAACCCAGAGCCTCCTCCATGCTAGCTGAGTGCTCTACCAGTGAGTGTACCCCAGCCCCAATGTAATATTTTTTAAATCAGAAAAATAATTTCAAGAAAATCCCATCAGCTCACCCCATGGTGTTCATATTTACTTGTTCTGACAGGATAATGAAAGCCCTGGCAAGTGTTGGAGTACCTGTCCCCACTGTTCTTGACCTTTGTGAAGATTCAAGGTAAGATTCAGATGTGTTTTTGCCATTTCACGTTCTAGTGATAGGAGAGAAAAGTCCATTTAGTAACTCAAATGCCAGTTTTTATAGAGTAAAGGCAAATAAAATTTGTTTTGGAGAGAAAAAAGACTGTAGAGCAACCTCTCCCAGAAGTTTTCAGATCCTAGCCAGGGTTGGTGGCACATGCTTATAATCCTAGGGCTTAGGAGGCTGAGGAAGGAGGATTGTGTATTCAAGGCCAACCTGGGCAATATGTGGAGACTATGTCTCAAAAAGTAAAAATTAAAAAATGAAAATAAAAAAATTCCTAGATTAACTAGGGATATTTGAACATGAGCTGGATTGTAAATAATATAATTAAAGTATAGCCTTCTATATCCATGGTTCTGCATCCTTGGATTCAACCAACCACTGATCAAAAATATTTGGAAAATACCCCTGCATCTTTATTGACCATATACAGACTTTTATCTTGTCATTAGTCCCTAAACAATGCAGTATAACAACTGTTTACACAATACCTACGTTATATTTGGCATTATAAGTAATCTAGAAATGATTTAAAGTATGAAGGAGGATTTGCGTAGGTTGCATGTGAACCTTATGCCTTTCCATAGAAGGGCCTTGAACCTTCTCAGGTTTTGATATCGTTGGGGCATCTTGGAACCCATCCTTGATGAGTACCTCAGGGATGACTCTACTGTTAATCATCTCAAGTACAGAAATGGTATGATGGTTGGAAAGAAAAGTCATTATTCTGAATATCTGCAATGTACTATCTGCTATGTACTTCAAAAGGCTCAGCCAAAAAAATCATGAAGTTTAAATAGGTGCTTGTTATACTATTTTTGCTTCTTTCAACTTTTCTGTATGTTTCAAATTTTTCATAATTGAAAAATTTTAAAAGAGACATAGTCAAAATGCATATTACAAAGTAGTTTGAAACAGTTTAGAAAGAATACAACAAAAATTAACAGAAACAAGCAACATGAAATTAGCTGGAAATATATTTTTAGAATGCTAAATAAGCTATTTTCTACTAATCCCCATAAAAGCAGGCATACCTTTATCTTTCAGGATAACCTAAAGATCAGAAAACTGATCTTTTTTAGCAGGTTTTCAAGTCAGGACAAACATTAGTAATGATAGAATTTTCAAAACTACTAGCCGGGCGCAGTGGCGCACGCCTGTAATCCCAGCAGCTAGGGAGGTGGAGGCAGAAGGATCGCAAGTTCAAGACCAGAGGCAGTCTGTGTAATTTAGCGAGACCCTGTCTCAAAAAGTAAAAAAAAAAAAAAAAAAAAAAAAAAAAAAAAAAAAAAAAAAAAAAAAAAAAAAAAAAAAAAAAAAAAAAAAAAATAAGGCTGGGGTTGCAGCTCAGTGGTCCAGCACTTGCAAATGCATACAAGCATGAGGCCCTGGGTTCAACCCCTAGTACTGCCAAAAAAAAAAAAAGGAATTTTCAAAACTACTTTTTAGAGTAGTAAACTGGTTTCTAGTCATGACTCACAGATGGATCAATGACATATGGATAGGTTTCCTGATACTGTCAGGTGGTATATGTATCATTCATAACACCAAATATTGGTAAAAATAACATCACTAATAATAAAAAGGAATATTTATTGACCCATCACGGGAACCAGACACCATACCAGACACTCTATAGTTGTTCCTTTAATTATTACAACTTCCCTTGGAAGTGGGTATGTTTTACAGATGAAAAACAGCCAGACATGTGGCGCACCTATAATCCTGGCAAGTTGGGAGGCATAGGCAAGTTTGAGGCCAGAGGCAACCTGTGTAATGGAGTGAGACCCTGTCTCAAAATAAGAAGTAAAAAATGATTGGGAGGAGGACCCTCAGTGGTAGAACATTTGCAAAAGCATGCCTGGGGCCCTGGGTTCAACCCCCCAGTAACCACGAAAACAAAACAAAACAACAACAACAACAACAACAATAAAGCTCAAAGAGGATTAGTCAGTTTCTTAGGGTCACACTGCTAGAAAAGGGCAGAAGTAGGATTTAAACCTGGGTCTGTATGACTTGAAAGCCCCCTCTTTCAACCATGTTGCTTTATAGCTTAGCATACTTAAACTCATACCAATGGCTTCTGCAAGTGGACCAAAGGGAAGAGAGAGCATGCTGGCTAGCTAAGTACAGCCAGGCGAGAATGTAAGTGCACATACGTGTGTATCTTTAGGGGAGGGGTACTTCCAGTGCCTTGCCCTCATGTGCAAAGAAACAAGGAAACGTCTGGCATGTGCAGGACTCCAGGTCTGAGCTCTTCCCCAGCTCCTAAACTATGCACACAGGAATGTTAGAGCAATGCTGTCACTGACAGCCTGCAACAGTCTGAATGGGCCTAAAATCCCCATCTGTGTCCCTCCCAGCGTCATTGGCACCCCCTTCTATTTGATGGAGTACTGCCCTGGCCTCATCTACAAAGACCCCTCCCTGCCAGGCCTGCAACCCAGCCAGAGGCGAGCCATATACACTGCCATGAACAGAGTCCTGTGCAGCATTCACAGCGTGGACCTGCAGGCTGCAGGCCTGGATGACTATGGGAAACAAGGTGAGCAGGGCCTGCTTGTCCTCTCGTGTGGTTCCCCACCAGCAACTTGGCACTGCCCCTAGGATCTGGATGGTTTGGTGTACTAACAACCAAGCTTACTAAGTGAAACTTACTAAATGTAAGGTGGACTTAGCCCCCACCATCAAAATCTGTTGTTGTTGTTAGGTGCTG
>VMDO01000034.1:516732-582073 GCA_007922755.1 Pedetes capensis
ATTGTCAGTGCTTCTCTGCTGTTCATAGGGTTTTCAATGGCAGATTGATTTTTGGGAGGGGGTTGCCAGGTCCTTCTCCCAAGCCTACAGCTTCTGGTGTTCCCAGGAGGTCTCCCATCCAGGTACTAACCAGGCCCGACCCTGCTTAGCTTCGGAGATCTGACGGGATCGGATGCCACAGGGCTACAGCTGCAGGCATCAAAATCTAGGCTAATCTTAATGGAGGACTTGCTTAGGGCACATTTATCTTTGGACAAAGTGTGCCATAAATTTACAGAATCACTTTTCCTTGTGACTTTTTTTTTGGCAGCATGAGAGGTGAGTGTTGAATCCTGGGCTTTGCACATGTTAGGCAACTGCTCTACCACTGTGCTGCACCTTCAGCCCATGTTTTTTGTTCTTTTGTTGTTGTTGTTGTTTTGGATTTGAGACAGAATTTCACTATGCTGTGCAGGCTGCCTCTGGCCTCATATTCATGATCCTCCTGCTTTAGCCACCTGAGTCACAGGGATTACAGACATGCACCACAGCACCCAACTCTCCTTGCAACATTTATCTCACTAGACCATTAATATTTTTCTTTTCCCTGATGTTGGTCAAGGATATTTAAAATGCATTTTTTTAACTCTTTCCCTTCAATCTTTTTAAATAGGGATAGATTTTTTTGGGAACAGGGGCAGGGTCTCTCTATGTAGTCCAGGCTGGCCTCCAACTCATGATCCCCATACCCTTGTCTCCCTAGTGCTGGGATTGTAGGTGTATGCCACCATGTCTGGCAATAAGGATATTGTGCTGTTAGGTGTTGCCAAGTCGGGTCCCATTCATAGCGACCCTATGTACAACAGAACAAAATGCTCCCTGGCAATGTGCCATGCCCGGCACTATGTCAGTTCTTCTCTGCTATTCATAGAGTTTTCAATGGCTGATTGTTTTGAGAGTTGGCTGCCAGATTCTTCTCCCATTTTTGTGGTGCTAGAGATTGAATCTAGGGCCTCAGAGAGCAGAGAAGTGCTCTACCAACTGAGCTAAACCCCAGCCCTGCAATAAGGATAGACTTTTAAAATGCCATCATGCTAAGATGTTTGTATATTTTGTTTCTGGTTTTGTTATTTTTAATGTATGAGAGTTTCAGTTGTTCCTCATCCTTGTCAGCCTTTAGTATTATCAAGGTTTTTTTTTTCTTTTTTTTTTTCTTTTTGAGAGATAGTCTTGCTATTATTTCCCATGCTGGCTTTGAGCTCATTGGCTCAAGTGATGCTCCTGCTTCAGCCTTCCAAGTAGCTGGGAGTACAGGCATGTGCCACCATGTCCAAGGGCTTTACATAGTTTATCCTTACAGCAGCTCTAGGAGGACAATCTCAAGAAGAGGAAAGTAAGGCGCAGAAAGGTAATTTGCCTGAGATTACACAGCTAGAGAATGCAGAGCTGGGATTCAAACAGTTCATGTTGTTAGTCAACCACTGTTGTTTAGCCAAAAAGGGAATCTATGAAAGGCTATTAGGAAGCTCACAAGATCTCAAAGAAGTCTAGGGATCAAGCATAGATGCTGTGTGGTGAGGGAAAGTGCCCAGACTGCACTGAACCAGCCAAGGCAAAATGGCTGGCAGCTTCCACACTGGGGTAGCAGGAGCATCATGTTGGAAATTCTCCAGTCACAGAAGTGTGTTCAAAGACATAGAACCCCTGCAGAGCATTCCCTGGGTTACAGTACACTGGTTAATTTTGAAACGTTTAGGGGCCTATTGGAATGGCATGCCACATTCTAACCCTCTTCCCCTCAGGAGACTATCTTGTGCGCCAGGTGCAGACCTGGACTAAACAGTACCGAGCTGCAGAGACCAGCACCATCCCTGCCATGGAGAGGCTCATCCAATGGCTACCACAACATCTTCCCAGGCAACAGAGGGCCATGGTGGTTCATGGGGACTTCAGGTAGACACAGCCACCAGGAGCTGAACGTTAGGTGTGAAAAGTGATGGGCAGGAGGGATGGAAGCCGTTAGGTAGATCTGTAATATTTGAGGTTTTAGAAATTTGAGAGAGATATAACAAGAGATTTAACATCTGTCAAATTTGAAAGATGGGCACATGGGTTTCTGTTTATCATTCTCTGTGTTTTTCTGCATTTTGGTAATTAATTTTTGTTTTAAATAAAACATGCACTAGAGCCCCAGCAGAAAGCAGAAGGTCTCAGTGAGGCCATGTGAAGAGGGTCTGACACAGGGCTCCGGCTGGGGCTGGAGTCGTCTTCAGGCTCCCTGGCATGCTGGCCCTGGGCAGGAACGACACTAACAGCTAGACTCCCTCGGCCTCTCTCTGTCGCTTTGTGGTTTCCCACATGCTCTCCCAGCCATGGTGGCTTCTGGGTAGCTGAACTTCTTATCTGGTGGCTCAGGGCTCCAAAGGTGTGTATACCAAGGAAGATGTGTCACCTCTTCTGACTTTTTCTATGCCCAGTACCACTTGATCTCTCAACATCACTTCCAGCCACCTTTTGTGGCAGGAGGATCAAAGAATATGCAGACCTGTTTTAGAATCAGCCTATGGAGAATGTAATTACCAGAACTCAGAGAGGGTAGCTGTGTGGCGAGGGCTGCCTGGCCAGAGATGTGGTCCTCAGTATAGAGGGATCCAGCCACCCCTCAGCCCTCTGCAGAGGAGGAGCTGGGAAATAAAGAGCCAGACCCCCTTCCCATCTGCTGCTGGTGCCTCTGATTGGCTGAGTGCAGGGGAAGTCAGAGGACTAGGGCACAGCACACGCAGCTCAGGCTCCTGGCATAGAGAGAACGTACACGTGGGGAGTAGACCTGGATGGGCACATGGAACATGCCCAGTCTAGAGTGTACCCTAGCAGTCTGATTATCTCTCAGTTCCTTCTATACCTTACCAGGCTCGACAACCTGCTGTTTCATCCAGAAAAGGCAGAGGTGCTTGCTGTCCTTGACTGGGAACTTTCTACCTTAGGCGACCCCCTTGCTGATGTAGCCTACAGCTGCCTGGCTTACTACTTGCCCTCCAGCTTTTCCCTGATGAAAGGTAGGAACCATCCCCAGGATGGACAGGGACAAGTTAGCCTCATTCTCTCAGTGTTCTGGAGCTCACTGGGCTACTGTGGTTTGTGACTGGGCTGGGCATGAAAATGCAGAGCTAGCAGTTTGGGTGGAAATAATGCCAGTAGAATTTGTTCCTGTCACATGGGGGTGGGGTATAAGCGAAGGAGGTAAGAGAATAGCAGGACTGCATAGCCACCTCTTCTGCTGTCACACAGCTCCTTAATTTTTAAATTAAAGACATGTTTGTTGTAAAAACATCAGAGCCAACAGATAACAAAAAGCAAACCAGAACAAAAACCAGCTAAAACCATTAGTAGTCCCAGAGATAACCACCTGCTAACATTTCAGTTTTCGTCCTTGTCATCTTTTCTCCTATGTGTACATGTGCATTTTCTAAACAAATGATGATATTAGTTTATGACTAGCTTTTTTCCATTTAATTGTATACTTTGGGCATATTTTCATGCTATTAAGTACTTCTTTGATGGCTTAATTTTTAATGGCAACATTGGGTTTTACTGTATAGAATTAATATTTAACTTAGATACTGAATTGTTTCCCATTTTATAATATTGCCTTCCTAACTCCACAAAATAAAGCATTGAACCTCTTTTTTTCTTCAGTATGAGGGGTTGAACCCAGGACCTCGCACGTGCTAGGCAAGTGCTCTGCCCCCAAGTTACATCTGTGACCCCTGTAGTGCTAGGTTTTGTTTTGTTTTGGTTTGGAGGGTTTTTTTGAGATTTAATTGAGATTTAATTTAAAAATTAAGGAGCTGTGTGACAGCAGAAGAGGTGGCTATGTAGCCCTGGATGGCTTGGAACTCATTATGGACACCAGGCTGGCCTTGAACTTGTGGCAATCCTCCTGCCTCTGACACCCAAGTGCTGGGATTACGGTTGTGGACTAAAATGTCCAGCTGCAGTGCTGTTTTTAATCAATGTCTGGGTGAGGATCATATGCATCCACTGTGTACTGTGGTCCAGGTGGAATTAGAGGCTCTGTTCCTCCCTTTACTGTTAATTCAGTCCTTTAAGGACTGATTAAAAACCTTTAAGAACCAATTCAGGAATAATGGATCCCTCCCTGGATCCAATGGAAGCAGAGTCACTGAAATCATGAGTAGCCCCCTGAATGATTTGTGAAACTCATTGCTAGGGGTCAGAGTGACATTCTGAATTCAAAGACTTGTTAGCCACAGGGCAGCACTTGCACTGACCACTCAGGGATGGCCTGTCTTTCACCTCAGGGTTGAGTGGCTGTGATTTGACGCAGCTGGGAATTCCTACTGTGGAGGAGTACCTCAGGATGTACTTTCTTCACATGGGGGTCCCCCACATTGAGAACTGGAACTTCTACATGGCTTTCTCCTTCTTCCGCGTGGCAGCAATCCTGCAGGGAGTCTACAAGCAGTCGCTCACAGGTAACGGATGGCCAGACTGACAGTGAGTCTGAGCCCACACAGCATCTCCATCTGGAGCCCTCCCAGGCAGAAGGTTTGGAGGGACCAGTTTGGCAGAATCCTCTAAGATTTGGTTAATTCAAGCATTTGTCATTTAAATTTAAATATATGATTTAAAATACTCTATTTTTTTTTCAGTCCTTACACGTTGAACCAGGGCCTTATACATACTTTGCAAGTGCTCTACCACTGAGAACCACCCTAAGCTCCTCTTTTTATTTTTTATTTCAAGTCAGGGTCTTGCTAAATTATGCAGGCTGCCTCTGGCCTTGAACTTGTGATCCTCCTACCTCAGCCTCCTGGGTCACTGGGATTACAGGTGTGCACGATCATATCTGACTTGCTAACATGTTTTTGATGATTAAAATAAGATATAGTCACACATGTGTGAGGAAGGATGTATTCCCTGACATTTCTTCTGTACATCTTTTTTCTTCCTCCCTTCTCTCCTGTTTTTACACTAATGTGATCATCTTATGTGCATTTTTCAATACCTTGATTTTTTTTTTTTTTTTTTTTTTTTTGCAGTACTGGGGGTTGAACCCAAGGCCTTGTGCTTGCATGCTTTGCAAGTGCTGGACCACTGAGCTGCAGCACCAGCCTATTTTTTCGCTTTTTGAGACAGAGTCTCACTAAATTATGCAGACTGCCTCTGGTCTCCAACTTGTGATCCTCCTGCCTCCACCTCCTGAGTTGCTGGGATTATAGGAGTGTGCCACCATGGGCGGCTCAGTACCTTGATTTTTAATTTTTTATGCTTAAGAACTTCTATGATGTTATTTACATGTGTGTGGATATATATCTTTGTATATATAACAACTATGTAAGCCAGATTCTTTGCCTTCATTTTTCAGTTAATATTTCATAGAGATTTTTCCATGTGAGCATATACAGATCTACATCATCCTTTTTGATTTATATAGTACCTTCCATTATATAATAGACTATCATTTATGTAACCAGTTCTCTATTGGTATATATTTGAATTATTTGCAGATTTTTGCAAACACATGTAGCAGTTGGTAGACATCTTTTCTCACAAGTATGAATATATCTGCAGGGTAAACTCCCAGAATTGGAATGCCTGTGTTAAAAGTATGTGCATTGGCTGGGTGCTGTTGCATACAACTGTATTCCTGGCTACTTGGGAGGCTGAGGCAGGAGGATTGCAAATTTGAGGCCAGAGGCAGCCTGTGCAACTTAGCAAGACCTTGTCTCAAGATAAAAAATAAAAAGTATAAAAAGAGCTGAGGATGCAGCTCAGTGGTAGAATACTCACTGAGCATGTATGAGTATCAACTCCTCAGTACTACCAAAAAAAAAAAAAAGCATTGAAGATTTTTATAGATGTTGCCAAATTGCCTAGTAAGAAGAAAAAAATGATTATTTTTTTTGATGCTGCTTTTACATACATAGCTGCGAGTTCTAGCTTGTGCATTGCAAGTTTGAATGTTTGAGAAGAAAAGAATATTGCTACTTAGAACTGATGGCTGGTTGGATGCATCCACATGTCCCATGTATACAGTGTTTACACATATGGGGGGATGGAGCAGTGTTTTAATTTTAAATTTTATTGGGTAATAAATGGAATAATCAATATCTTAAATTATTTAAGAAGACTGAATGGTAGCTTAAGGTTTGCTTCCTATGTGGAAAGAAAGGACAGTAGAAAGAAAACCTTTACACACCCATTGCACCTACGTTATAATCTCTAGATAGCATTCCCACCAGAAGGTCTCATTGGCATGATGTCTACAAGACAAACCTGGAACGAAGAGAAGTTGTCAAAGACCACAGGGTCAAATGTAAAGAAAGATTCAGGAGCTAACCTGAGTCGGCTCCTACTCTCGAACAGTATGAGACCACGAGCATCCATAAGGATGGCTGCTGAAATGAATGGAACACTGCAAGGATGTGAAGATCCATGAGTGAACAGTAATGCTGAAACAGAGACAAAGTCACACTGGTGACATTGGAGGATACCAGCAAAGCCAGTCTGTATTCTGAAAATTGGTAAACAGGGTGAAAAAAGTCAAGCATCTTGCTTTTCCTCCACAAATGATGCCTCAGGCTAACCAAATAATTGATAAGGGAAAGCTTCTCTCTAGAGAAGTGTCCTGGACAGAATGATAGAATTAGCATATCATAGCCTGGGATTGTAGGTAGAGTCTGCTTAGCAATCACAAGGTCCTGGTTTCCATCCCCAGCACCACCAAAAAAAATTTTTTTAAGGTATATTGCCAGGTCACATTAACAGTAACAGAGCATTAACAGAACTGCCCAGTAAGCAGTGATGGCAGCTACCATCACCGAGATGGAAAGAGATGTTACATGCGTCCTGTTGCTTCCCCCAAAGTGAAACCTTACTCTGGCCACTATTCTGTAGTATTAACTACGGATTCGTTAGAAACAGGGTTCAGAGGACACATTGAACAGCACCATGGGGCAAAGCCAAACGCAAAAGTGATTTGGGGAAATTTCACAGGGCAAAACATTCAATTTATTCAACAAATACATTTCAAGGAAGGGAAAAAGATGAAAGAGAAACGTATAGATTGTTGTTAGGTGCCATCGAGGTGTGTCCGACTCACAGCGACCCTCGTAGGGTTTTCAGTGGCTGATTGTTTCAGGATTGCTTCAGGAGTGGATTGCCATGTCCTTCTCCCATACCTATGGATTCAGAGAGACCAAAAGCCAAGAGTAGTGGCACACAGCACTTGGGAGGATGAGGCAGGAGGATCACAAGTTTGAACCCAGCCTGGGCTACAATAGTGAGACTCTGTCTCTAAATAAATAAATTAAATTAAATTAAAAGAAACCCAAAACATTTAATTAAACAGAAAAGGCTGCTAAATCCTTAAGGAGATGAACAAGCCCAATTCCAGTCACATTTTCTAGCAGGCTGCCAGGTTTTCTCTGTGCTGTGCTCAAGGGCTGTGGGGCTAGCTGAATAGACTTTGCCTGTACAGAATTACCATGTTATAGTCTCCTCATTGGATTTGGCTCTGACAGGCTTCTAGGATCCTGTGAGCCACTGGTGTGGCTTCTGGTTTCTCTTGGCATGGAGGTAAGACATCCCTCATTGTTTGCTGCCACACAGAAAGTAGGCTTTCCTTGCTGCCCTCCATGCCTCTGAACCTCATCCTGGCTCCCTTTCCTCCCACCTGGGAAGGCAGCCTGACCTACTGAGGAAGTGGCCCAGTTTTCTCATGTAAAAGCAGTGAAATCTTTTTTTTTTTTTTTTTTTGGTGGTACTGAGGGTTGGACCCAGGGCCTTGCGCCTGCATGTTCTGCAAGTGCTGGACCACTGAGCTGCATCCCCAGCCCATTTTTTACTTTTTTGAGACAGGGTCTCGCTAGATTACGCTAACTGCCTCTGGTCTCGAACTTGCGATCCTCCTGCCTCCGCCTCCCGAGCCACTGGGATTACAGGCGTACGCCACTGTGCCCAGCGTGAAATCTTATTTTTGAAAGAATGGTATAAAATCATTCAGTGAGCCAGGCACAGTGGCACACACCTGTAGTCCCAGTGATTTGGGAGGTGGAGGCAGGCGGATGGCAGGTTTGAAGTCACAGGCAGCCTACATAATTTAGGGAGACAGTGACTCAAGATGAAAAATAAGAAAGGGGCTGGGAGCACAGCATAGTGGTAGAGTACTTACAGAGCCCTGGGTTTGACCTCCAAATACTGCAATAAATAAATAAATAAATAAATAAATAAATCATTTAGTGAGGGGGGAACCCCTAACTACATAAATAGACATAATATTTCTATACATTTTTTAATCAGCTGATAAAATCATTTTTTGTTTGAATAGTGGAACTCTTTGGTACTGTCCAAGAACAGTGGCGCTTGGTGAGGGAGGCTGATGGTGGCAAGTGGAGAGTGACCTAAGGGTTTACAGTCTGCACAGGCCACCTACATGTCCCCTTCCTTCCTGAATAAGTGGGTAGAGAAGTTTCAATTTCTTGCACATGGCTGCAGACATTCTAGAAAGGACAAAGTGCTTATGCCTGCAGTTTAGGTAGATGGGAGTGATGTGGTCTCTCCTGCTGGGACTCCACTTGGGAAAATGTGCCAGAAGTGACAGCTGCAAATCAGTCCCAGCTCAGCCAATGCTAGTGTCCAAAACAAAGCAACGCAGTCCTCTACAAGCAATATCCGGCTAAATAGAAGGAAATTCAGAACGCTCCTCATGCTCTGTTGGAAAGTGGAAACCATAACAGCTAACAGCAGGTTTACGAGGAGCATCTTTCTCATTGACGTGGTGTGTGCAGTCTGAGTAAAGAGAGGAAAATGCAGTCACATGTGCTGTGGGCCCCGTGTGTCAGTGACACAGAAGGGGTGTCCACGTCCTAATTGACCTCCAGGGCCTAAGCCCATCCTTGGCACCCACAAAGTGCTCAGCAAGGACCATGTGCTCTGCTGGGTGGCAAAGAACTTGGTTTGTAACTGAGTCCAATACAGTGTACACTGTCTTAACAGCAACACTGCGTGGAAGTGGTTCTTTTGAGAACAACCAATTGACTTGTGTCAGAAGCTGAAAAGAAAATAGGCCTCTAGGAAGATCCATTTATTGCTCAAAGGAAGTGAGAGAAGCAGTCTTTTGGGGACATGGAAAAGCTAGCAGTAATCCAGAGCAGCCAGCTATAAACACACTTGCTGTGAAGAGACAAGATGCAAACAGCAGCATGGCTGTACCTCTTCTGTGGCGCTCTGAGCAAAGAAGCTATGTATGTTCATGTGGCATCATGGAAAGACAGACTAGGGGGACAGGGATAAGTGGTGCCAGTGTTGGGGAAGGGAGTTTGGAGTTTCTTATCTTGGAGGCAGTGGAGGTTACTAGAATGTGGGTTTGTTAAAACTCACAGAGTTGTATGATAAGGTATGTGTACACCATACCTTAATTTTTAAAAAACAGGAAAAAAATCTAGCTGGGCACAGTGGCTCACACCTGTAATCCCAGTGACTTGGGAGGCTAAGGCAGGAAGATCGCAGGTTTGAGGCCAGAGGCAGCCTGTGTAACTTAGTGGTCTCAGATAAAAAGTAAAAAATGGGCTGGGAGTATAGCCCAGTGGTAGAGCAGTTGCAAAGTATGTACAAGGCCCTGGATTTAGCCCCTAGGTACCACCAAAAATAAGTAAAGTAAAAAAATAAAAACACGAACATTTTTCTTTAAAAAAGTATTTGTGCATGTGTCAAAAAGCCGGTGGTGAGAAGAAAATTTGAGTGAGCTCTGGGATGCTGGTATTGATTGTTGGTCCAGACAAATGGTGCCTAGAAACTGGCCAGTCGTCTAGTCATTTGTGACCCTGTTGTCAATTTCCTATCGGGTGGTCTAGGATAACGCAGAGCCCACTGATGCAGGGCAAGTGATTTGGGATATCTCTGAATAAACTTAGTTTCTTTAGGAAAAAAGAGGTAAAGAGCAGAAGGCAGGCAGACCCGAGGCTGACTTCTTATTCCCAGCCCACTATCTTCCAGCTTGAGCAAGTCACTTCCCCTTCTAAGACTCAGTTTCCTTTTCTGCAAGGTATGGATTCAGACAGTTGGTTTGGCTTGGGAATTCAGTGAGCTATACTCATTATTAGCACAGTGTCTGGTGTGTAGCAAGTGCTTAGCCAATGGTAGTGGCTGCTGTAGAGTAACCACAGTATCATGTGTTAATATCACTGGCAATAGCTGCTTATGAGTAATTACTGTTTTTCCTTTTTTCTGCTTAGGGCAAGCAAGCTCAGCAACTGCAAAACAAAGCGAAAACCTGACTGAATTTTTGTCTAACCTGGCATGGGACTTTGCAGTCAAGGAAGGGTTCCAGATTTTCAAAGAGATGCCAACCACCAAACCATTTATGAGGTCCTACCACACATGGGCTGGTCCACAACCCCGACTGAGCCCCATAGGCACGAGGAGTTACAGCTCTGTTCCAGAAGCTTTTCCAACTCATGCCTCCAAGGGAGCTTTAGTCACCTCTCCAGAGGGCCTGTCCCCGTGGGTTAGAGAGCTATATGACCGGCTACAGCAGTTTATGGAAGAGCATGTGTACCCAGCAGAGCCAGAGCTGCAGAGACACCAGGCCTCAGCACACAGATGGAGCCCTTCCCCACTGATCAAAGACCTCAAGGTAAAGCAGGCTGCTGAGAGAGTTAGTGAGATCTTGTTAACCTGGCAGACCTTGGCCCATCCTGCGGGCTCATCTATATCCTTCCCAGCAGGGAAGGGACAGGAGGGCCAAGCAGAATTACCTGGGCTTTCCATTGTCACTAGAAACGGCTCAGGTGTGAAAGAGGAATGCTGTTGATGGCTTAGAAAGCAGGGACTGGTGGGCTTCTGCTATGCAAATCTGAAACAGCTGCTTTATCAAGTGATAAGGTGTCTAGAGAATCCATAATGTCAAAGCCAGAGGGCCAACAAACTGTAAGCTGCATTTGGTGGTGTCTTGCCGTATTGCCACTTCAGCCGATATTTTAGTTTTCTCATGGCTATGATGAATATTTGAGAAAGTAGCTTAAAAGGAGGAAAGATAGAGCCAGATATGGGGGCACAGGCCTGTAGCCACAGCACTCAAGATGCGAAGGCAGGAGAAGCCAATGCGAGTTTGAGCCCAGCCTGGTCTACATAGCAAGTTCCCGGACAGCTTGGGCCACACAGTGAGACCCTCTCTCCACAAAACAAAACAACAAAACCAGATTTTTGAGAAGAGTGTTAAAATCACAGCTCATGATTTTACCTGAAGTATCGTAAATAAGAAATATTATTTGGCCCCTTGCTATGCACTTCACAAACCCTGTGATGTAAGCATTATTGTTCTCAATTTAAAGGTAAGGAGAGGAATTTGTGCAGGGTACACAGCTAGCCAAAATCCCACCTGGGTTCAAATCCAGATCTCCAGCTCAAATTTGATGGCTTTGTTTTTCTGTCCTCCCACAAGCAGATGATTATGTCCATTTTCTCATTCTGCCTCTTCTCAAAACTCTCTCACTTCCTGCTTCTCCCTTTCCATTCTTCTTTGTTGTAGTTCATCTGCCCTTTTTGTCCTTGGTCATTATACTCTGAATTAATTGGCTCAAGACAAATAGAAAACTATAAGTACTGATTCTGGAAGCACGTGCCGTGGAAAACAGGCCAGTAGGTATCTAGTAAGGGTGGCCATGGGAGTGGTGGTCATAATCTGTAAGTCATTGAGGCCTGCTGGCTTCTGCTCTAGGCTCTTTATAGTCCACATATTACCTCATTTAATCTTCATAGCAACCCAGGGAGGTGGGTACTGTGGACACTGGCTGAGTTTGGGCTACCTGGTATCTGTCCCTCCTTCTCTTGGTAGCAGCACCCCAGTTTTACCTAGGGACATTCCCCTCCTCTTTGGAGACACTCTGGCAGAAGTGCCTACTGGGGACCCTGGCCCAGCAGTGGTTCTGTGAGCCACACTAGGCCAGCCAGAGTCTTTCTTCCTGGAATTGCAAAAGGGAACAGTGTAGCAGTGGTGGGTTTTGTTTTGTTTTGTTTTTAGGGTCTTGCTCTGCAGCCCAGGCTAGCCTGGACATTACTCTATATCCCAGGCTGGCCTCTAACTCACAATCCTCTAGCCTCAGCCTCTGGAGCATGGGGTTATAAGCGTGTGCCACTACATCTGTTGGGAGAAGTGTTTTCAAGGTGGGAAACAGTTGGTGCTCACTCATGCCATAGCCATGGGGTCCTAGCAGGATGCCGAGCAGCTTATGCTATTGTGGTCCTCCAAGTGGCCTGGTGGCTGTCCATGGTTTGAGAGCCATGGAGAACTCCCCCTCATACCTCTGTCCTTTAGTGAGTCTCAGTCTGTTCTGTGGCTGCAGCCATCCCGACTGAGGGGGTGGTTACCTCTCCATTTCACAGACAAGAAACTGAAACCCAGAGACCAGGACTCTTGCCCAGAGTCCCCCACCAAGTGTGCCAGGGCTGGGGATGAGCCAGGCATGAGGCTGAGGGCCTGAGCTCCCATCCCCAGGCTCAACTTCCTGGCTCTCCATCCTGGAGCTACACTGAGGAATCTGAGTCATTTGTCCCCGGAACAAAGCTGTGTCTTGTAAAGGAAGCACATTCAGGGTGTCTCCTTGTTGTTGTTCTTAGGTGCCATCAAGTCAGGTCCAACTCATAGCGACCCCATGTACAGCAGAATGAAACACTCCCCAATCCTGTGCCAGGCACACTATCTTATTTATGTATAAGCCCATTGATGCAGACACTGTGTCAATCCATCTAATGGAGAGTTTTCCTTTATCTCGTTGACTTGCCACTCTCCCAAACATGATGTATTTCTCCTGGGATTGGTCTTTCCTGACTACATGTCCAAAATATATAAGACACAGTCTGTCCATCCTTGCTTCCAAGGAGCACTCTGGTCCCCTCTTGCACCATGTAAAAGTGGCTGAGGCTGCAGCCAGAGGTTCTGGGCCCAGCTGGTATCAGGTATGCCAAAGGATGCTTCACCCTGCTGTGTTTGTTGAGCATGTTCCAGTAAGATTCATGAACATGGCAACCCTAATGCTGATCTTGTGAAACATGCTAACTGGGGATGTCTGGGATACGGGGATCTATAGAATGAGCTGATTGCCCACCACTGTTAGCTTCTCCTGTTTGTGCCACCCATAACTGCAGGTTTATGTCCAGCCAATAGCACAGACTCATGCCACTGTTTTTGGCACATGCTGCATCTTCGGCTTTCATTGTGTTCCACAGGTCAAAATAAAGTGCAGTCCTTCTCAGTGGTTCTCTGACTGATTTTTCCCCTGATAGGAGAAAGCCAAGACTGAAGGACTCTGGAACCTTTTCCTACCCTTGGAGACTGACCCTGAGAAGAAGTACGGAGCAGGACTAACCAATGTGGAGTATGCACATCTGTGCAAAGTCATGGGCACATTTCTGTATGCTCCCGAGGTACCTTCTCTCTGTCTCCTTGGTGTGCAAAGACACCACCTGCCCACAGTCTTGCCAGTTGCCCTCCTGCACATGCAGGAAATCTGACTCAGGGGCATTGATACAAACTTAACCTTCCTGTTAGGAGGGAAGGTGACTGAAGGCAGCTGGCTGGAGCCAGAGCAGGAAAGCAGCTCAAGTTTGAGGAATTGTCCAGTGATGAAGGGAGCCATGGGGGCCTCCAGCCCTGCTCCCCAACTGGGTCTCAGGGGGTGTGAGATTCTATTTCAGAATATTGTACTGGCCATTCTCTGGGCAGAGGAGGAAAGTTGATGACTTCTGTGAGTCTGAAGTGTGGACATGGCAGTCACTGATGTGCTCGCCTCCTCAGATATTCAACTGCTCTGCACCAGACACAGGGAACATGGAGCTCCTGGTGCGGTATGGCACCGAGGAGCAGAAAGCCCGCTGGCTGACCCCTCTGCTGGAGGGCAAGATCCGCTCCTGCTTTGCCATGACTGAGCCCCAGGTACCTCACTGGAACTGTCACCATTTGCTACGCCCTGTTTGCTCTTGGCCTGTGGGGAACACGAGTTGCTGGCAGCTCTAACATGATGTGTTCCTGTGCAGGTCGCCTCCTCAGATGCCACCAACATTGAGGCTTCTATCAGAGAAGAGGACAGCTGCTATGTTATCAATGGTCACAAGTGGTGGATCTCAGGTATTTGGCCCGAAATTCATCAGTCTGTATCCCTAAGCATGTCTCCTCATGCCTGGTAGGGGCCAGTTTCTTCTCAGGTAACACAGAGGAGTTCCTGTCTCTGTGCTGCCAGCAGAGGCAGCAAACCCAAGGAGAGCCAGAGGGGCTGCATACGGTACACTGTTCTCCAGTGCCACCCCTGCAGCAGTCTTCCTCACACGTGACTCTGGATGTCTCCTCACTTGGCCCAGTTCTCTTCGTTCTGCCTCAACAAGCTCCCTTGAAGGGTGGGAGGGCGCTTCCTCGATGGCTTCCTCTTGCCCTTGGGTCAGGCAGGTTGTATCCCAAGGGCCAAGGGTAATCCAGTCCTTTTTGGAGTGTTCTCTCTGCCAGACCCCTAGCCCCAGTAAGCCTCCGTGGACCTCACCTCACTCATCCATCCCCAAAAGGCAGGGATAATCACCCCCATTTTGTAAAGAAGACACTGGGTGGTCAAGAGGGACAGGTCTCTTGCCTGGGGCTCTAGCCCCCAACTGGCAAGTGGGGACTCCGAGTTCAAGACTGGCTCGACTCCGCTGAGGCCTACATCCTCAGCCCCTGTTCACATCACCTATGGGGGCAGAGCAGAGCCAGCTGGCAGGGATGAAGTAGCAGTTTTCAGCATCTTGTCTCTGTATTTTCATCCTAATATGATGCTTCTTAAAAATTTACTCTCATGATGCGGGATTCATGCCTCACTGGGACAAACGCAGTTTCTTCTTGTTTCTGGTCCAGTGTCCACACATGCTTATGCAATTATGGGAGTCTTACAGGGTTCTGTCTGCGTGCTAGCCTTGCCTTTGGAGGCCCAGGATCATGTGTGGACAGAGTCTCAATGGCCCTGGTGACAGCTGATGGGCCTGTCTCTCTCCTTTCTGGCAGGCATCCTGGATCCACGTTGCAAACTCTGCGTGTTTATGGGAAAAACAGACCCACAGGCCCCAAGGCATCGGCAGCAGTCTGTGCTCTTGGTTCCCATGGACACTCCAGGGATAAAGGTCATCCGGCCTCTGACAGTGTATGGGATGGAGGACACTCCAGGCTAGACTCCCCAGGATGGGTCACCATGGGGAGGGTTTGGTCCTCAGGGCAGCCCCTACTCAAGTTCAGAACTCACCACATATAAGGGTCTGATGCCATCTGGAGGGCCACATTGTCCAGCATTCCCTTTCTGTAGGGGTGTCGGCCAGGGAGCAGACTTCAGGGGTTGTTTGTGCAGGCTTTTCCTTTCCTAAACCTGGAAGTGAGCTGGAGTCCATGAGACAAGCAAGCCATTACAGGGCAGGCAGGAAAAGTTTTCTGGACCTTTTCTTCTAGGTCCCTGTGTGCACAGCAACCTCCAGGCCACAGCCCCAATTGGGTGCCCACACAGTGGGGAGAAGGGGGATGGAGATTCTGTGCAAACAATGTTCATGTTTTCACTTTCGGCATTTCCCGAGGATGGCCACATTATTAGAGTTACACGCTAGGGAATTAACAGCCCTAGGTTGCATCATTATGTTGGTATAAAAGAGATGGCAAAATACTCATTTGCCATTATAAATCAGTGATTCCTCTTCCATCTTTAATAGGCTCCTTCCTGCCCTTCCCCCCATTATCCTGTTGGAAGACTAAATAAGGGGCAGAAATACTGCCAGCAGATAACCCAAACTGAGTCAAGTAATAAACACATTGAAGGAAGCCAGGACTGACAAGTGCTCACGGTGGTCCATTTGGGTCTTCCAGGAGGCCATGGAGAGGTCCGGTTTGAGCATGTGCGTGTGCCCAAGGAGAACATGGTCCTGGGCCCTGGCTGTGGCTTCGAGATCGCCCAGGGCAGGCTGGGACCTGGCCGGATCCATCACTGCATGAGGCTGATTAGGTTCTCAGAGAGGGCCCTGGCACTCATGAAGGCCCGTGTGAGTGCCCCTCTTGCTCCCATACTGTCTGCTATGCTGGAAGACTTCAAACCCTAGCTCTTTTCTGAGAGCAGACCTAGCAGGTGAAGCCTGCTCAGGACTAGGGTGCAGGGGAGTAATTGTTGTTAAGTGCCATTGCATCAGGTCCAACTCATAGTGACCCTCTGTGCAATAGATGAAATACTACCTGACTGCTCTGTCATGCCTGGTACTATTCCAAGTGCTTCTCTGCTATTCATAGGGTTTTCAATATTCTTGCCAAGGAGCTGTGTCCCTGCGTTTGCTTTGCATCTACTACTTTGCTGCAGCTTGACATTCAGAGCAGAATGAGCCCCACTCTGTTGAGATGACCAGACGTGAAAGGCCAGACTCTGTGGCACCTGAGTGTAAGGCTCCAAGGCCCTGAGGTTCATGGGCTGCCGAAAGCCATTTGGGCTCCCAACAGATAGTTAATAGCACCACAGACAGCCTGCATTGCTTGTTTTTGTCCCTGGGATCCACACTACATCCTCCCTGGCAGGTCCAAAAAATGTACTGTACCATGGGCCTTCCAAGCTTGGAAGCCTGTGTAAAAGAGAGCTGTTGCCAGAGACAGGAATTCACATCACTGGTATTGGTTCACAAAGATGAAGCAAACCCTTGATACCAAAACAAATATCTCACAAGAAATGCTATACAAAGAACAGAAGCCATCAAATGCATTTTGATTACTGAGCAAACCTTCTGTGATTTATACCCTTTTAGTTGACGTAGACCATTTCTTTGAATGTAAAGTGGCCCCTCTATGGCTAAGGTGTGGTACTTTAGTCCCAGATGGCATTAAAGCTCACACCATCCTCCAGCAGAGCAATTGACTGTGGCAGAACCCATCAGAACATGTACGATGTTAACCTGGCTTCTCTGCTCGGGGTGAGGGTGCATGGGAGTGATTGTTGTTAGGTGCCGCGGAGTCAGGTCCAACTCATAGTGACCTTACAATAGACTAAACAGTACCTGATGCTGTGCTATGCCTGGGACTATTGTCAGTGCTTTTCTGCTATCCATAGGGTTTTCAATGGCTGGCTGTTTCATGAGTGGGCTGCTGGGTCCTTCCCCCAAGCCTACAGTACCTGGTATTCCTAGGTGGTGTTCCATCCAAGTATAACCAGGCCTGACCTTGCTTGGCTTCTGAGATCTGGTGAGATCGGGCACAGGGTGGTACGGCTGTAGGCTGTAGGGGAGTAATCAGGATTCTACAGAAGCCTTGCTGCTAGGAAGTTTGTCTTAAGACTGAATCTAATGGCAAAATGTTGGGGGCAACCTGTGAGGCTAACAGTGGATGAGGGGTCAGACCATGGTGTAGGCCTGCAGTGAAATCCCAAAATGATGCTGGGAAACCATTTAGCATAGATAGATGGTTGCTATAATGCTTTTTTTTTGTGTATATGTGGTACTTGGGAGTTGAACCCAGGGTCTCACGCTTGCCTTTATATGCATTCATCACTAAGCCATACCCCTAGTCCATTTTTTACTTTTATCTTGAGACAGGGTCTCACTAAGTTATACAGGCTGCTTCTGGCCTCAAATTCACCATCCTCCTGCCTCCACCTTCCAGGTTGCTGGGTTTACAGATGTATGCCACTGTGCCTGGCACCGTATGCTCTTAAAATTTTTAAAAGCAGGTTACAAATCAGTGTATAGTGTATGACTTCAATTTTTTTATCAAAAAGGTGTGTGTGTGGGTGTGTGGGTGTGTACAGAGGTTGGTAAAAATGCGTACACATCTTGGTCTACAAACTCCATTTTGCTGTTTTAAGAATGCGTCATATGCTTGTCCTACTAACTCCTGCCTCACAGCCACATGAACGTTATATTACACATGGCTACCATAATTCAATTCAACTTCTAAAACTAACACATCCATAACATCTCTTTAAATGTGTCTACATTTTTGGCACCCCCAGTATATCTGTACATGTGTGCATTTATATGAATACAAAAAGTCCAGGACAGACACACACACACACACACACACACACACACACACACACACACATTTTTTTGACATGAGGGCTTGCTGTGTTGCCCCAAGCTGGCCTGGAACTCCTGGGTTCATGTGACCCTCCTGCTTCAGCTTCCTGAGAAGCTAGGACTAAAGCCACACACGGTGGCGCATGCCTGTAATCCCAGCAGCTCAGGAGGCAGAGGCAAGAGGATCGCAAGCTCAAGACCAGAGGCAGTCTGTAACTTAGCACAACCCTGTCTCAAAAAGTAAAAAAAATGGGCTGGGGGTGCAGCTCAGTGGTCCAGCACTTGCAGAGCATGCAAGTGCGAGCCCCTGGGTTCAACCTCCAGTACCACAAAAAAAAAAAAAAAAAAAAAAAAAAGCTAGGACTACAGGCATGTGCCACTAAACCCTGTTCTCCAGCCACCAACTATTAATTGTAGGTGATTAGAAAGTGGGATATGAGGTATTTTTTTCTTTTCTTTTTTTCTCTGAAAATTGATAGTTTTCCTGCCACAAGATATATTTGTGTAAAAATTACCTTAGTAAATGTAAATAACACACACACACACTGCTTATAATTCTTTCTGACACCTGTGGCATTCAGATTTTAAAACCCCCTGCAGATAAGCAGCTCACAGGCTGCACAGGCTCCCAGGTTCCGTCCAGGTAGAGTTCTGGGGTGTGAGGCTGGGCATAGTCAGCAGGGGGCGCCCCATCCCTGTGTCCTGTGTCCTGTGAGCTCCTACAGTTGTTCCCTGGTTCCCAGGAGGAGCCTGGGGTCAGATGCTGGCTCAGATCTGAGAGAACTGCTTCCACTTGCCCAGAGGTAGCCACCTAGCTGCAGTCGAGGATTCTTGGAGGGAATCTGTCCAGTCTCCATGAGACTGTGGCTTGAGTGTTGTCTGTTCAGATCTCCTAGAAGTGCCTCAGGGTAGCCAGGTGGCAGATAAGCTGTTCTCCTCCTCTCACGCTGCTCTCCATTCTCCCTTGTGTGCTCCCACCCACCTCTGCAGCCCAGACCCTCAGCCCTGCATCTGGTATCCACAGGTGAGGTCCCGCGTGGCCTTCGGGAAGCCCCTGGTGGAGCAGGGAACGGTCCTGGCAGACATTGCCAGTCTCGGGTAGACATTGAGCAGGCACGGCTGCTGGTGCTGAAAGCTGCTCACTTCATGGATGTGGCAGGAAATAAGGTGGGAGATTGAGAGGCCCTCAGAGGGCCTCATAGATGACAGAGGTCCTGAGATTGCAGTGCAGAGATCTGTCCTTCCTCCCTCCCTCAGTGATCATGCAGAAAGAGCTCAGCTCTGTAATTTTACTTACTTTCCTTCAGTTCTGCCTGGAACCATCTGGGCAGCTATTAAAAAACAGAAAAGGTTCAATGAAAGAGGACTAAACTTTTAATTTTACTGACCTGGGGAACTTCTCAGTTCAAGACAGAGGGCCTGATGGAGCCATGCAGTCTGTGGTCACCCCAGTTTCCCTGGGCAAGTTGGTGCAGGAGTCAAAGGATGAGCAAGCCAGTGGGAAGGGACTCTATGGGCTCTAGTCCAAATACAGAATTAGCCAACACATGGGGTTCATTTCCAAAGGTGACACTATCCATTAATTAAGGCTCTTTCTGTAACTGCACAAAGCAAAATGCTCATATTGACTCCAACTTGTCTGGCTTTCTGTGGGGCAGGCTCCACCCCTAGCCAAGAGCCTTAGTAATGGGGGACTACCCAGGCTCACAGTTCTTGGTTCTTTGACACTCCAGTGCTGGGTATGCTGGAAGATTGTGGGCACCTCACTTGAATGCCCTGATCCAGGGCAGATCTGGGTGCTTGCTCTCTTGGACCTTCTGGCTTTGGTCCACTGTTGCTTAGAGTTGGAACTGGCTTTTGTTGGTTTTATTTTTATGGAGCTGAGGATCAGGCCCAGTGCCTTGTGCTTGCTAGGCAAGTGCTCTACCACTGAGCTATACTCCTGGTCCCTTGGGCCTGGCTGTGACCTGGAAGGAAGCACAAGCAGTTCCCCCTTGAAATTGAGTCATGCTTGCAGTGATCAGCACTGTGCATGCCCTGACAATGCAGTGCACCCTTGAGCCTCAGTTTGGCCTCATTTTTTCTTTTTACTCTTCCCTATGAAGGTGATTTTTTCTTCCAAACAGTCTGCCCTCTCTTCTTTTTAATCTCACCTTCTCCTCCTTGCAGGCTGCAGCTTTAGATATTGCCATGATTAAAATGGTAGCACCGTCCATGGCTTCTCGAGTGATTGATTGTGCTATTCAGGTGAGCACAGACCCAGCGAGCTGGCTGGTTTTAGAGCTCTCTGGCCTTCAGTTGTCCTGTCCTGCCCACTCACTATGCATGCCATTTTCCTTTTTCTCTTCGAAACAAGCCTGTGAGGACCCCATTCTACCCCCATTTTGAATATGAGGAAACAGAGGTGCAAAACAGTGACAAGACTTGCCCGGCTCACCCACCTTGCAAGTAGCTGACCTCAAGTTTGTGTGAGCCTGAGGCTTTGTAGCCTGAGCCCTGCTACCTAACCATGCATGGATGCCTCCTTCCCACATCCTAACATTTGCCCTGACATGGAGCTTCCCTGGTAGAGAAGCCACCTTGCAGGGGGAGCTTCATGAGTCAGGCATCCAAAGGATGGCAGCATGTTCTTCTTGAACATGAGTTATGCCACACAGTTGTCATAGGTGCACCCTTGGGAAAATAGCTGTCCTCAGCTGTTCTGAGCAGGCTGTCATTCCCAGGGCCTTCTCCCTTTCCCACCTTGTCTGCCAGGCCTTCGGAGCAGCAGGCCTGAGCAGCGACTACCCATTGGCTCAGTTCTTTGCCTGGGCCAGAGCGCTGCGCTTTGCTGATGGCCCTGACGAGGTACACTGGGTAACAGTGGCCAAGATGGAGCTGAAACGTCGCTGCTAGACCTGTGAGACTGCAGGACCCAGTGTCCCTTCCAGCCAGCTGTGCCTCGACAGTAAATAGTGTGCTTGGGAAGTCCTGGTATATGTGATTTTTGTGCCCCTCCCAGCACCTCTGTTTTGGACAGCTGGGATGAACTCAGCCTTTCTGGGTCCTCAAGGAAGGCATTTCTGTGAGAAACTGCGAGTCTGTGTTTTGGGCATGGAGGAAGGCGATTTTGGTATGGAGCATGGAAAGCTGGTCTTCAGTGTCTTGGGGCCGGCCCTGGGCCCCCTCTCCCCGGCTGCGGAAATCTAGACACACACTGGGAGCCTGTAGGGGCAGTATGCCATGCTCTCTCTAGAAGCAGTGGGTCTCCTGCACTGGGTGGGGGCCTCCCCAAAAGCAAAGGGACAGGCATGATGGACGGCTGGGGCCAGAGCAAGTGCTCCTGAGAAAATGGAATGAAAGTCAAGTCATGGGCCGCTGGCATTGGATTTTCTTCCTTTGAGTAACCCCACCACAGAACACTAGTTAAAATGTCATTTTCGAAGGACGTTTTGGGGACACAAAAGAATAAGAAAATACACATCTCAAATGTTTTGTGAACTCCTGTGGCATGCAAAAGACATGGAGAATAAAGGCTTCCTCTCAACTCCTGCGTCTCAGTACCTCGGTTGCTGCCTCCTGCCTCTGTCTGCTTCCCCAGGCCCCCCACGTACAGGAGACACCTGTGGCCCCAAGTCCTACCTCACATTGCTGCTTATTCCCACACTCTGTGCTCCTCAAAATTCCTCCAGAGGAACTGCGCATAGAGTGTGTGAGGCCCCTGCACCACTCTGTACTCCATACTGGGGAAAAGGAGGCCGGGAAGGAGGATACTGCAGATGAGAGAGCAATGCTTTCTTCCTCCCTGAGGAAGTGGTGGTGCTTCCCCATGGATGGCCTGAGTCCCTGGAGAGGTAGGTCCCCTGTGAGCCCAGGCAGAGATAAGCCATCGGCAAGGAGGGCCCAGTCTGTTCAACTGTCACCTGTGACATGGCCAAAGCCCATGTCAGGTTGGGCAAGACAGGCAGGGATCACCCTCGTCCACCACATTGCAGATGAGGCCTTGGGGCAACTGTGCTCCCTGCAAGTGCTCACCTGCTGCTGCCTGGACCTTCCACCCCAGGATGCAGGGTCATGGGGCTCCTTGGGAGCACTGACTGCAAGTGGGCTGGGAAGGCAAGTCCTCTGCTGCCAGACTCGAAACCTAAGTGATAATCTGTCAGACAAGTAATCTGGGACAGAGTTTCTTTGAATTGAGTTGACTGCATGGAGCAATGGCTTCTGGGAATTGTCTGTCATATTGGCATCAGATAGATGGTGTTGTGGCTAAGAGCTGTCAAAGACAACCAAATCTAGCCCCTGGTTAAAGTGGTGAGAAGGGGTTTAGTCAACAGACTGCTGCAGTAGGCATCAGGGAAGGGACAGCGTGAACTGAACTCAACTCCGATTTGGGTAGAGGTGGCTGGAGTAGCAGGAGTCAGGGCTGGAGTGGTAGGGGATGTGGACATTTATATAAAGAAGGAAGGGGGCTTGGCGCACATGAAACCCACCTGGGTCTGCCTGGTGTTTCTGGAGGTTAAGAGTCTGGGTGACAAGGGCCCTATCTCCCTTTGGGTGTTGTCTGGAGCAAGCAGTAACTTGGCAGCTTTGAGCTTTCTCAGGCAGGCACTTTAAGGGGGTCAAAGGTTCTCCTAACAATGAGGCCTTGAAACTGTGCACCATTAAAAACTCTGTCTTTGTTTGCTCAAGTCTTGTTCAGGTGTAGGGGAGGGGCATGGACTAAATCATTCGAGGGAGAGGCTGCAGTTTCTATAAGCCATGGCTGAGGCCTAGTTGCGAAGAAAACCCAGAAGAGCCTGGCTAGAATTTGGTCAGGGAGAGAATCTTGGTTCTGGATTCAAATTACCCAATTCCACTGAGTTTAAATCCCAGGTCACTACAGACTAGCTAAGTGATCTTGGGAGTGATTTTCCTTCCGTCAGCCTTGGCTTTTTTCATTTGAAAACCCTCCAAAGGTGGGTTGAGGATTAAACAAGACAGCACCTGGTTTATTATCAGCCTGGGATTTAGCTCAGTTGTTAGAGTGCCACTCTGTAGTCTCTGAGGTCCCGAGTTCAATTCCCAGCACCGCAAAAATGGGAGCAGGATGTGGCAACCCACTCCCAAGGCAATCCCGAAAAACAATCTACCATTGAAAACCCTATGAGGGTCGCTATGAGTCGGACATGACTCGACAGCACCTAACAACAACAAGCAGTGCACGTAGGTTATTCCTACAAACAGCTGGAGTCAAAAAGATGGCCAGCTGCCCTGGAGGAGAATATGCTTAAGTTGGGGGTTCACAAGGGCTGAGGACCAGGTCAGACCAGCTAAAATGGCAATGCTTCGCACACTTAACATGCCAAGGAATTATCCTGGGGACCTGGTTAAAACACAGGGTGTGATTCACTAAGTGTGCCTTTCTAACATGTTCACAGGCAATGCCACTTGACTTGGAACTGCACTTTGAGAAGCTAGGGTGAGAAGAAAGCTGGTCATATGAGGGTCACCACTCTGTGATGGTCACCACCTGATGGAACAATAAGAGCTACCAGGTACTGGTACATACCTTGTGCCAAGACTGTACATACATTATTTTGAATCCTTACAACAATTGGCAGATACTCTTTTCTGCCCATTTTAGTGATGAGGAAGCCAAGATTCAAAGAGGTCACATATTGCCTAAGGTCACACAATCAATGAATTCAAACCTGGATTCAGAAGACTCTGGAGCTTTCTGCTCTGAAGCATTAGCTTTTAGAGTTAGGGTAATTCCCAAGAGGTGCTGGCTGCCTCATCTGGGAAAGGAGGAAGGAGGAAGGAAATGAGGCCCCACCCAGCTAAGGAGAGTGTGCTTTTCCCAGAAAAAAAGTTCCTGATTTTCTTCTAATGATTCCATTTCAAAAGCTCAGCAATCTAGAAATAACCCCCATCTGCCTCTTAAGGGGCAGGATTAATGCAGGGGTGTTTGCCATGAGTGACTAGCCGCATGCAGGGTGCTGGGAACCAAAAAGGTGTGTGTCACAAGTTTGTGTGTGTGTGTATGCAACCAAGGAGGGAAGCCAGGCACAGGACTGGACCACATTTGTCCTCCTCATTGTGACAGAGAATGTATTTCAGTTTAAATGTTGCTTTGAATTCCCCACTTAACATCATTGGGTGAGGGTGGGAACTCACCACTCAGTGACCCTGAAGGAGACTTCAGTTACCCCCTTTCTGGTTTAGTTTTGTTTGTTTGAGACACAGTCTTGCTATGTAGCCCAGGCTGGCCTCAAACTCCTGATATTTCTGCCTCAGCTTTCTGAGTGCTGGGATTATAGGTGCGTGCCACCATGCCTGACAGTTACCACCTTTTGTAGAGAACAGGTAGAACTGGACTTTTCAATCTGAAAAATATTATTGGGCTCTAACAATGAAACGTTTTCAAGTACTTCAAAGCTGAGAAGTTGTGTGTCTCCTTAAAGGAAGTGACTCAGGATGCCTGTCCCCAGGACCTCAGCACTGCGACAGTGTTTTTGCTCCATTCTTGGCAATGACTATCGACAAGGGGTAATGAAGAGGAAGAGAGAAAGTTGGAGAAAAGGAGGATTTTGTTTTGTTTGTTTGTTTTGTTTTTAAATCAGAATGATTACTCAAGAGTAAGAAAATAGTGGGAAAGGAACATAGAAGAAAGGGTACACACAGACTGTCAGAGAGAAATCTAGTTCGGGAGTTAAATTTTAGTTAATGCTGTGAACAGACTGAGACACATGGAGATGTAATTATTTTAAAGAAATAATTATAAAAAAGAAATACTTGGCATTTGCTAGTAAAAACTGCACATCCAGTTCAATCTTGTTCTGAAGCATGTGGTTGACCCTAAACTGAAGACTTTGTGAAAACAGATACAGAAGGCCAGTGTGATTAATGGAAAATGGCCCCAGAAGATGGGATTTGGACTGAATTATTTATTTATTTATTTATTTATTTGGCAGTACATGGGGATTGAACCCAAGGCTTCATGCATGCTAGCCAAGTGCTCCACCACTGAGTTGCACCCTAGCCCCCTTTTTTATTTTCTATTTTGAGACATGGTCTCACTAAATTACACAGGTTGTGTCTGGCCTCGAACTTGCGATCCTCCTGCCTCAGCTTCCCAAATAGCTAGGATTACAGGTGTGTGCCACAGCGCCCATCCCTGACAGAATCTTAATAGGTAAGATTTCCTTAGGCGAGAGGGTAGGAGGGGCACAAGGAAGAGGTGAGCAAAACTAGGAGGCCAGGGGTGATGTTAAGCACCATAGCCGAACAAATTAGAATAAATGAACGTGGGAACCAACATATGCTTTGCTGAGACACACATTGTCCACACTGACAGGGACTATGGTGCAGTGACATAGGTGAATGTCACTAAGCTAATGCATTTTGAAAGTCCTCTCCCTCCTCACAACCGAGTTTACTGACTCTCTGGCTTCTGTGTCCTGGGGAACAGCACATGGTAGAAACCAAACACCACTCTCCAGTCCTCCCTCACCCTATCTCCACACAGCTACTTGTCAGTCCTGTCCCCAAGCTCTCTCCTAGACCAGCCCCAGGGAAGCAGCCTGACTTCTCTCTACAACTGATTTTCTATGCTGTCTCCAGAGGGATCCCTCAAAAGTACACATATAACCTCATCGCTTTCAGAATTAAAAGTCTTAGATAAGAGGAAAGATAGTGTGAGAGCTACAGTGATCAAAAAAGTGTCACACTGGTATATGAATGTCAACGAAATAGGATATAGCTCAGAAATACTTGGCTACTTGGCTGGTGATATAGCTGAGTAGTACAGCCCTGGCCTAGCATATGCAAGGCCCTGGGTTCAGTCTCCAGTACAAAAAAAAAAAAAAGGCTGGGTTCAATAGCACACACCTGTAATCCCAGCAAATTGGGAGGCTGAAGCAGAGGGATCACAGGTTTGAGACCAGAGGCAGCCTGCACAACTCAGCGAGACCATCTCAAGATAAAAAATAAAAAGGGGGCTAGGGTGCAGCTTCGTGGTGGAACAGTTGGCTAGCATATGCAAAGTCCTGGGTTCAACTCATCAGTACCACAAAAATGGATTGTTGATGTAGAGTGAGATCCCATAAGCTTCCTTCGTTGACTGAGACACAAACAAAGACGTCTTGCTGTCCCAGGAACACTTTTGATCTGCAAAAGCTTGTTGATAAGGAAGGTGCCTTTTCCTTGGGCTTAGCCACAAGACTTCAAGACCCAGGTGCTAGGTGGGCTTTTCCTGAGCTCCACAAATAGGCTGTGGTTGGCAGATAGCATACAGGTGACCTGAACAAAATCCACACAGAACCATTTTCCAGTCTCATCTTTTTCCGCCAGAAGACGCTCTTGTTTCTCAGGCTCCTTCCTGATCTCTTCACATTCGTCACCATCAGATCCTTCTGGGACAGTTCATAGTGGTTGGGGAAGTGGCCATTTGCTCATCTGAGAGTTGACATCCAGTTTCGATTCCAGAACACATTTCAGATGGTTTGCACACTCATTCAGTGAAAATTCTAATCCTTGTTTTTTGTCACTGGGTCTATCCTTTCTTCTCAAAGCGTTTGATCAGCTCTGACTTGTCAATATCAGTGACCCATTTCCCTGTGCCATCCTTTAGGCTTTGTTTCTCTTCTGTTTTTTATGGAATTATAACAGGCCACTTAGAAACTGCTCTTGTTAAAAAGCATTGACTCTTCACTTGGGCCCACAAGGTAACTGAAAATGAAGGTCACTGACCTAACTCTACCTTGTCCCTCTCCAGCTCTATGTTTTTAAAATTCTTTTGTTAATTTTTAAAATTCTATTTAATATTTGTTAATACTTAAAATTGTTTAATTTTGTTAACATTTAAAATTCTATTGTTAATTTTTAATGTACAACTCAGTGGATCTCGTCATGGCATTTTCATACATGCGTTTCTTTGTACATTCCTCACGTTCACGTCACCCTTATCCAGCTCTATTTTTGCCTCTTAACCTTTCCTCTTGCGTCACCTGCGGTCACTTTGGATTCCAGGGCAGGACTGATTGATAAACCTCTCTTGGACAAGGGATGGAAACTACTTCCATATAACCAAACAGACGCTCCCAAATGAGGACAATCATCTATGCTGGCAAGGCCACACCCTGGTTCTTAAGCGAACCAGATTGTTGCCTTCAAGTGACTACAAACATAAAAACTTCCAGAACCAGAATTGAGATAATGGTCAAGCACTGCTTAGTTATGCTTATCTCTTGCTCCAGCACTAATATTTCCTTTATTTAAGACTATAGCTCATGTCAGTACCCCCAAGAGGGGCTTTGTTTCTCTTCCCAATGTACACATTGATTAAATCTCCTTTTTCTGCCTTTCACCATGCTTGTTCCTTTAATTGGCGCATTGGGAACAGGTGGCTGGGACTCCAGAAGCTGACACTATGGTGCTAAGCTCCAGGGTGACTGGCAATCCTGTGCTGAAATCAGAGTCATACAAGGAAGGGGGCGTGGGTCCCTGAGTCCACACACGTGAGACGCAATTTGAGCAGGGATTTTATTGTGTTTATTCACTGGAATTTCAAAGCTTATTTCTTCCTCCTCTTCTTCCTCTTCTTTCTCCTCCTCCTCCTCCTCCTCCTCTTCTTCTTCTTCTTCTTCTTCTTCTGGTACTGAGGGTTGAACCCAGGGCCTCTCCCTTGCATGCATTTGCAAGTGTTGGACCCATTGAGCTGCATGCCCAGCCGCCCCCCCTCCCTTTTTTTTTTTTACTGTTTGAGACAGGGTCTCACTAAGTTATGCAGACTGCCTCTGGTCTCAAACTTCAATCCTCCTGCCTCTGCCTCCCGAGCCACTGGAATTACTGGTGTGTGCCACCATGCCCTGCCAAAGCCTTTTTCTTACAGAAGCTCTGTGATAATGTCCTTTTGCTATCAGATTGCCTCTTCAAATCAAAACAGAACAGCTGGTGCACGCCTGTAGTCACAGTGACTCAGGAGGCAGAGGCAGGAGGATCACAAGTTCAAGGCCGGAGGCAACCTGTGTAATTTAGCGAGACCTTGTCTCAACATAAAAAATTAAAAAATTGAAAGGGTAGGAGTGCAGCTCCATGGTAGAGCACTTGCAAAATATGTGTGACAGCGTTCAGCACCTCAGTACTGATCAACAACAACAACATAACAAAGCTCATACACTGTTGGTGTCCTTCAGCCCTTGGATCAACACTTGTGCCTGGTTCTTCATAAATGGGTCTTAGCCAATCTCCTGAGCCTCAGTCCAGGGGCTCCCACCTCTAACGGCTCCTGTACGCTTATTGCCCAGAAGTTCTCCTTCCCTGTGATTCTCTGTGTCAAAAAACTGCTCCTCTGCACAACTCAGTTCCCCCTGCCAGGGCTCTTCACCTCCTCCTTGAACTTTTGCTGACATTTATCCAGTTGAAATACACACATTTGACCAAGTATCCATCCATCTTTCTAGGCGAGGTCCTTTCATTCCTTCCTCATCCCCAGTTCCCACTTCTGGAATCTGCAAAATCCTTACTTCCATGCCCGATCTTCTGCAGTCTGTTCTCCACAGACGCGCCACCATCAGATCAAGCCATCCAGCTTGCACCACTGCCTCCAAGTTCCTGCCTGCGGTAGCCCTGCCCACCTCTCCCCTCCCTTTCCCCTTCTTCACTGGCCTCCTCCTCCCAATCTCCCCCGTCACTTCCTGACCACGTACTGAAAAGTGGTGCTCTCCAGCCCCACCATCTCGATACCCAGTTCATCCTCTTCAAAGCCCTTATCACTATCCGCGAAGCCCTCCTTTGGGTTTATGGCTCATGTCTCCCACTAGAATGTTCCCCAAGAAGTCGGTCGCTCTGGTGCAAGCTTGTGCTCAAAAAGCTTCGGCTCGATCAGTGTGTGCGGAATTCGCGAGATTGGTGCTTCCGCAGCCACAGCGGTCCACACGGCGGGTAGCGGGCTTGTGGGGCGCTTGGTCCTCTGCCCGCGCGCCCTCTATGGGCTGGCGACTTGGGCTGTCCCAAGAGTGCAGGTGGCGAGCCCGCCCCTGCGCCCTGCCTGCCCATAGGCTGCTGCCAGGGGCGTGGAGAGCCGGTGGGTACAGTGACCCCGCCACCGCCGGCGCCCGGCACACACGTCCACAGTCGCGATCGATCGCACGCTCCGCTGCCACCGGTTCTGCTGCACCATGTTGCGCGTTGCCGCGCTCTCCGCCGCCAGCCTCGGGCCCCGCCTGGGGCGTCGCCTCCTGACGGCTGCAGCCACTCAGGCCGTGCCGGCCCCCAACCAGCAGCCCGAGGTCTTTTACAACCAGGTGAGCCCCTGCTTTCTTTGTTCTCGGCCCGGATCTCCGCAGGCTCTTGGGCGAGGCGGATCAGACCCCGGGCTGCAGTGTACCTCACTCAATCCTCCTTCCCCTTCCGGTCCGGAGAGCATTGTGTCCCCTTCGCTGCCTCGGACGGTGCCCGTCCCTTGATCCTGCAGCGATTTGGGCTGCTAATCCTGGCGCTTGCAGTCGCGGGCGGTTTTCCAGCGCCAGCTCTCGGGGCTCCGGTTCTCCCCAGTGGTCCTTGGCCTTCTGGCCATAGCCGCCTGTGTCTGCGCTGGGTCTCCACCACTGCCTACCCAGAAGACATGTCCATCTCAGTCCCTCTTTGCAGGAACGCTTCTCTTTTCCTTGCTCGTCTTTACCGCATGACTCATGCATGCCTTGTCCAAGGGAGTTGAAAAGGGAAAGCTGGGAAAGGAGAGGTGACAGTGTACTGCTGGGAGTGGGGAGGATGGGGGACCCCCACAGCGCTGCCACCTCTGACCGGCAGGCTCTCTAACCAGACCACGCAGAACCTTTCCAGGGTAGAGCCGATTCCCAGTGGGTGCTTGCATGCCCAGCCTGGGCTTTGGAACACCGTTTTTCTTTTAATCTCCGAGTTTGGGGAAAGGGCTGGGTTCACACGGAAGGAAACTGTTTATGAAAGAGTACGTTTTGTTTGTGCAACTAGTGAGAGTTGGTTGACCTCCTTAAATGGGAAGGCAGTCAGAGGGCACCATCTTGGGGTCTCTCTCCCTCTCTTTTTAAAGACAGAGTGTTGCTGTGTAGCCCAGGCTGGCCTTGAACTCATGATCCTCCTCCCTCAGCCTCCCCTGTGCTGGGATAATGGGGGCATGCCACCATGCCAGGTGGCAGGGCCTAATGCACTTGGCATGGCACTTCAGAGTTAATAACAGTCCCCCACCCCTTGCACAGGATTTGTGCTGATGGCATTCTAAGCATTTACATGCTTTGTCTTTAATTTTTAAAATAGCCCTGTGAGGCTGGGACTATAATTATCTCAATTTTACAGTTGAAGAGACTGAGTCACAAAGAAGTTTACTTTCCTAAAAACTCAAGTCAGTAGCAGAGTTTGGGTTCACATCTAGAGCCCCCAAGTAAGCCTCTAACCAGAACATTCCATGGTGTGTTCCAACTCTGGGTGGGAGTTAGGGGGTGGCCCATCCTTCAGTGATTGCTGATTGAGGATGGAGTCTCTGGCTCCTTGCTGACTACTTTCAGCAGTAGATCCAACCTGTGTGGCCCAGGACCAGCTGCAGATCTCCCCCGGATGGGTAAAGGCACATCTGTGTGATTTTAAGGAACAAAAACACAAATAAAATGTCCAGTTTACAGCCCAAGCCAAAAATGCAGTGGCTGTTGTTCCCTCTCAGGCTGCTTGGCAGGATGCTTGCCAGAGGCATTGGGCTTGGAAGAGAGAGCAGAAGCCTCAGGAAGAGATGGCAGCACCCTGGTGCCTTAATCTGAATTAAGATCTTCATCCTTTTTTTGCTCATGGGCAGGTGAGGGTCTGGGTCCTAACATGCACTTTGCCTGGTGGATAGCACGAGGTCTGTTCTCCACATTTAGTTTGAGGGTTTGTGTTGAGAAGTGGGGTGAATTCTCGATGGCTGCTTTTCTTTACTGGATTCTTGAGATCACAAAAAGCGCATGCTCACTGTACAGAAGTGCAGAGAGTACTCCTTTCCAGCTCTCGATGCCCCATCACCCTTCCTCAGGGAGCACTGTTAACAGTGCCTGCAGCTTCTTTGCCTCTGTTAGTGTGTGTGAGAGCGAGCAAGGAACCTTTGCAGAGTTTCTGAAAGAGCGACATTTCTTACCTTTGTTGATCTCAGATTTCAGATATACTCCTCTGTCAGCAAAAGTGTTTTTCATTTTTCATTCTTTTTTTCTCCCTGATTTGGTGGCACCATGGGTATGTGGTTTCAAGCCTCTGGCTGGGGCCAGATCTCACCCTTGCCATTGCCAAATGTAAGTATTAATAACAATAATAATGTGAGACACCATGTTGCACCCTGAATTTAGACTGCCTGCCACGTACTAGTTGATGAAACTTTGGAGAAGTTCACTTATTCTACAGACATATCTCAAACACCTTTAGTCCCAGGGAACAAAACAAACCAGAATCCTTGTGCCAGAAGGTGGAAACAAATACCTAAGTGAAGTACAGAGCAAGGTACAAGGTGATCAATGCAATGGAGAAAAATAAAGCAGGAAAAAAGGAAGTGTGTACAGAGGCAGTCACATCTGTAAAATGGAGTGAAAATCCTATCTACATCATAGAGTTGCTGTTTGGATGAAGTGGGATCCTTATACAACCCTTAGCAGTGCTAGCTCATGGCTACTGGTGTCTCCATATACCTGACAACAACAACAAATAAGAACTTGGATAATAGCACTGCCATTAAGCTTACAATATAATGGTTATACAAACTGTTTTTATGCAGTGCTGGTGTATCTGCAGTTTGTTTCTGGAAGGGGTGAACTAGGCTGTGGTAAAGTTGAATGGGAATTTGGAGTGAGTTAAACTTGCATCTTTATTCTTAACCTCTTGACTACCACACTCCGAAACTAAAGAGACATGACAAAGAGGGCATTATAAGAAATGATCTCCCTATGTAGAATTTTCTGATTACCACACTGATACACCCTCAGTACAAATAGTGAAGTGTTGCAAAAGTCTACAAGGTAGAAATTCATTGGAAATTTTCATAAGGCATGGAGCAGAAGCTTGTTGCAACATAGTTTACATTTTTTGTTGTTGTTGCTGTACCGCAGGGCTGAACCCAGGACCTTGTGCATGCATTGCAAGTAACCTACCACTGAGATGCACTTCCAGCTCCTTTATTTTTTATTTTTTATTTTTGAGACAGGGTCTTGCTAAATTATGCAGGCTGCCTCTGGCCTCAAACCTGCAATCCTCCTGCCCCTGCATCTGGAGTCGCTGGGATTATAGTCGTGTGTCCTGTACCTGGCTCCTGGAAGGAGTAATTCTATGCATGCAGCAGTGACAAAGTAGTAGCTGAGTCTATATGAAACAATGTTTCAAGGGGGACAAAATGTCCAGCATTCTGCACAGCAGGAAACTAAAACTACACTAAACAAAGGTTTATATTGAGTGCAACTAGACTGACTGCATATAAAGTGTGTAAGCATATACTAGATGGAAAAACTTTGGTTTTTGCCTCCTTCTGGTACGAAGGTGGTGACTCCGCGGGCAGGGTGGGGTAGGGAATGGCCTTGGGTAGTGATAAAAGATTTAGGCTTTAAGTGTTTCGTTTGCTTAAAGGTGAATATGCTGTGAACAAATATTAAAAGAAAAAAGAAAGAAAATAATAGGCCTCCAAAATCCCTCCCTTGTAGGTAATCACTGTTAACAACTTGATGCTTCTTGTTTTCCTGGGAGATTCTAACCAAACGAGCCAGGACTTTCACTGGGTTAAGCAGTGGTTTGGAGTGACTTCGTGCTGACTGTCAAATGAACTGTCTCCCCACTGATCACACTGGTTTATTATTCATTTAGGAATTTCAAGAGCCTTTGTAGAAACAGATTTAGGCAACCCAGAGAACCTGCAGGTTTCACTGGGCCCCACCTTGCTTACTTCTTCTATTAAGTTTTTTTTTTTTTTTTTTAAATCAGGGACCACAAATGGCATTCAGTGCCTCCTGCCTGCTTAGAATCCGTGGGACGTGGTTGAGTTGCAGGTGACTGGGCTGTAATAATGTGTGTGGTACTGGGGTCAAGTTGAGACCAGAATGTATATATTCTCCAGTAATTATGGTTATTGATCACTCATTATCTATAAGGCCCTATACTAAGGAGTTCTACCTACATTTCACCCTTTAGCCTTCCCAAAGCTTACAAGCCAAATATGGTTGCTGCCCCAATCTTAGAGGTGAGAAAACTTACGCTCAGGGAGGTCAAGTTCACATTAAGTTACAAGTTTGAAACCAGGCTTCAAACTCAGCTCTGCCCATATTGAGCACATATGCCCTTAGCCGCAGGCTATACTGTCTCATGACCAGACTTTGTTGCTCAAAGAAAGGTGTACATATCTAAAGCCAACTGTATTTATGGGTTAGATGTTTGAAATCAGAAAGGAAGAGCCATGTTTGTGCTGTTCATATTTGTTCTCCCAGTACTTAGCACTGAGCCTGGCATGGACTCGCCGCTCAGTACTCACTGTGTGTACATACGGGTGGCATTCCTGAAACATCTCTATGATTTTGCACTGCTGGCGCCAGGGAAAAGGTTGCTTAATGGGAGCCCACATGTTTCCACTCAGAAGGGCAGACATTACAAAGTATTTGCGTGTTTACATGAACGAGAATGTGGGAAGCATGTAGGAGGCAGTGCAGCAAGCTAGAGGCTGCCAACTCAAAAGTGGACAAACTGAAACAATGCCTTCCTGGCAACTGAGCTGGAGTAGAATTAACCCTCCCATCCTGGAAGTGGTGAAAATCCAGGAATATAAATCCATCAGCTCCGGTGGGTCATGAAGGGGAGGCTAAGACTGGCGTCAGGAACTGTAATGTCTCCAGCAAGTCTAGGGAGACGGCTGCCCTTGGCCTTATCCCCTAACTAACCCTGAGGTTCTGAATGATTCATGAGGTGTGGATACGGGTAGCATTCCATGTTTATCTTAAAGTGTGACCCCTTGGGCTCTTGTGATAAAAAGAATAACATGTACGTTCCACTGGGTTGGTTACCTAACTGCCACTTAAAAAGCAGATGCCGCTGGGTGCCATGGTACATGCCTTTAACCCCAGTGACTCCGGAATGGGAGGAAAGAGAGTTTGAGGCCTGAGGCAGCTGGTGTAATTTAGTGAAACACTGTCTCAAAATAAAAAATAATAATAATAAATAAAAAATGGTCTTGGGATGCAGCTCAGTGGTAGAGCACTTGCAAAGTATGTGCAAGGCCCTTGGTTCAACACCCAAGTACTGGAAAAAAAAAAAAAATTAAAAGATGCCAGCAGGACTCAACCTCACTCTGGAAAATTCTTTGGGAAAGTAAGGTATTTCAGGAGCTTAGGTTTCCTCAGAAACATCCCTCATCCTTTCATGCATTAAAGTTTGAATTGAAATCTTTCTGCAAAGTGTCCTGCCTCCTTAAATCCCAGCTACCAAATGTGATTTAGCCTTTTGCTGGGACCTTGGGCAGATTATGACAGCCCGTTGTCCTGGGGTGCAGGGCAGTGCCCGAACACTTGTCCTATCCTGGTCAGGCCTCTGTGCTCAGATTCCAGCCATCCTGCTCATGGCCCTGCTGACTTTGCCCCAGCTCCTAAGTTCTTCCCCACCCCCATGCCACCACTATTGCCACCTGGGCTCCATGTGCGGTTTGTGACCAGTAATCGGACAGGCCTGAAAAATAGCATATGCAAGGCAGGGAGGGATGGTGTTTTCTCTTAACCCAGGATTCTCATTTTACACAGGAATCCACCCCATGCTTACACAGCAGCCCTTAAAGGGATATTGGCCACAGCAGCGTTGTCGGGATAGGGAGCTCGTGTCCTAAAAGTGCGCTCCTAGGAGGGTCCCACCTGTGATCATCTGTATTGAAGAATCTGTTACTTAAAATAACGCGGTGACTCTGCCTGTGGAATAATGCCCAAGATAAACTGCCTCTGAGAAAAGCGGGTTCTCTAAAAGAAAGTCTGCCATCCTTACTTAGCCTATCCTGGGCGCTCTGGTTCCCCAGCAGCATCACAGTTCCAGGCACACAGCCAGCTGCTCTCTTGTCGCCCCCCTCTACAGCCACATGGGCCCTTTCAGTTCCTCCTACCCCCAAGTGCTTCCTGCTGTTGCCCTTCAGGACCCCCTTCAGCCAGGATAGAAAGACAGGAAAATTAAGGGGATACAAGAAGGAAAAAGAGCTCTAACCCCAGGATCTAGTTTAAGTCTCACTGGCTGAGAGTCGAGAATGTCGGCACAACTACTAAGAAAACTGCTGTGAAGGCCGCCTACATAGAGACATTATTTTGAGAGATATTTCAGACGAAAATGTTAAAATAGCAATAAGCCATGCACAGGGTCAAAATGGATGTGACCTTTGAGCTTAACCTTATTTTCTCCTCTGTAATCCTGTGCTCCTCTGAGAATCTCACACACCATGTTTGCAGTCAGCTCATACTAGACCACTTCTTTGTGACTTAGTTGGAATTCCTTTGACCATTTCAATCTATGCATTTTAATGGTTATCTGTAAACCTATACAATACACCTCCTGGACCACCTAATAATCTCATTTTACTAAAAGTTCCTTTGATAGAAAATATAACTAACATTTCTACGTAATCTTTTAAATTGTCTAAAAAATGGAACTTCTTCAACTTATTTTGGCTATGTTTTTTATTGGATTGGCACTTCCTTCTCGTCCCTAAACCTTACCAAGGTACCCTGTAGAGCCACCTTACAATTTCATTTACCAAAGAGGAAATTCTTTAAGATAGAAAGAATAAGTAAACCAGTTCATCATCACAAAATCATATATATATATAGCTATTGTTCAGCCATTTAAATGTGATTCTCTCAAGAAGCCCACATCTATATCTTGGATGTGTACTATGATTCTTAAGTATCTCATTTTTCTCTCTGAATTATTGTTGTTAGGTGCTGTCTAGTTGGTGTCCAACTCATAGCAACCCTAGATACAGCAGATGAAACACTACTGTCAGTGCTTCTCTGCTATTCATAGGGTTTTCAATGGCTGAGTATTTTCTGGGGAATGGGTTGTCATGTCTTTCTCCCAAGCCTACAGCACCTGGTGTTCCCAAGCAGTCTCCTACCCAAGTACTACCCAAGCCCGATCCTGCTTAGCTTCTGAGAGCTGATGGGATTGGATACCACAGTGGTAGGGCTGCAGGGATCTCTCTGAATGCCCAGGCTTAAATCTAAATTGTGTACTGTCTCTTACCCCTAATTTAAAATAAACTAACTTTGTTTTATTTTGACCTATCCTGAAATTCTTTTCTGCAAGGGAGCCAAGCATCTGCCCCATCTGAATAGAGGTGCCTGGCCAGAGTTCTCTTCAGGCACCAGGCCATGGTGGTTGGCTGTGTGCCACCACTGTGCTGACACCCTTAATGGCACCATCTGAGCCCTCAGTCGGCCCTAGGTATACGCTTTGCCTAGTCTGCTGGTACACTGATCCCCTCTTCCCCAGACTTTAGCTCCAGAGAGCCAAAACTTTGCTGCTTTACCCCAGAACCTCAAGGTGGTGGCTCTCAGAGCTCACAGAACACATGGGGGATGAACCGAGCCTATATAAAGTGAAGTTGAAGTACCTAGGAAAATGTGTGGAAACCAGGAGTATTTAGATAGAACACTTTAAGCATTTTGCTAACATCCAGATTCAAGATGTCAGTTCCTAGTCTCTCTGCTTCTAGAAACTATAAAGAGGAAATGTGAGCTAGAAGGAACCCCCACCCCGGGGTGAATGAATTTAGCTTGTTATGTAAGCCAGGCCTGGTCTGGAGCCAGGAAATTTTGCAGCTCTTGGCCTGGACCCTGTCCATGTGCTTTTTCAAGACAAGTTGCTGTAAACTCTCCTCACTGAAGCGGAGCTTTGGCACAAGCCCAAGTGCCATGAAGTTTCTATCCGGCCCCTCCATGAGGATGAAGACCTCTGAGTCTGCTGAGCCTGGCTATAGGGAAGGGAACTGTCCAGGAGCCTGCTGGACAAACACAGCTTATCTTATCAGCTAAGAGGAAGGATGAATTGTTAAAATTCAACCCAATACACCCATGTACCATGACTCAGCAGATTCAGGGCATGGAGTGACCCTTCCTGGGCTCTTACCTCCATCACAGGGAGCCAGGAGAGACTGGCCCGCCTCTCTCCCCTTCCTGATCTTTGCAAGAGGATGGCGTGGTATGTGGATTTTCTCTAAATACTAAGTTTCAGGCAGGGAAGGGACACTTGCCACCCCTTGCCTGACCACTGCTTCTTAGTATTCCCAGTCCTCAAGGTTGGTGACCACCTGGGGACTGTGGACCCTCCCCTGAAAGGCCAGCTTCCAAGCCTGAGGGGAACAGTTAGCAAACTCTGGCATTTCATTAAACAGCTAGGTTTGGTGTAGACCTTTTCTCTGAAATGTCCTCAGCAATGACATTGGCCTCCTGAGCAATGAGGTCTTTCCGCAGACTTGGCTTGGTCACTGTCAGTACTACAGCAGCAACAGGGATGGCCTAGTCCAAATTATGAGCCAGATGAAGGCATGAGGGCTTCATAGTACCTGCCTGGATGACTCATCTGTCATCATTTCTTCCTGGTTCACCAGCCTTGTTCACCCAGGCTGCCTTCATTTTTTTTCAAGTTCCCCAAATTTATTCCTGCCCCAGAGCCTTTGCACTTGCCACTCCTATTGCTTGTCCTCCCACTCTGCTAGCTCCTGTTTAACATTCAGAACTAAAGTCATATGCCTGTTCCTTGAGGAGGCCCTCCCCAGCCATCCCAGCTAAAGTTCTCTTTCCCCCTCACTTAGTTACTTTCTCTGCATTGTTTTTCTTCTTTGCACTTATCACTTCAGTCTGAGGATGGCTTGTGTATTGGATCACTGCTTTATTTTATCTGCCCTGAAGAGTAACAGCACCATGACAGCAGGGTATTTGTTGATTTCTGTCTGCACTGTGTCCTCAGACCTAGACAGTGCCTGTCTCAGTACAGGTAATTCACTGATTATTTGCTGTGTGGATGAAAGAGTAACCTAACTCGGCTCTCTGCTGCCTTGTGTGGTAGTGCAGTAGAATCAGGATGGTTATAAATTCTTTGCTACTCCTCCCAAGAGAAGGGGATGCTCTCAGCCTTGCCTGTGGATGTGGACTGGGCCCATGACTTCCCCTGACCAAGACAATTTCATGGCAGAAATGAGAACAAGTGACTACCAAAGCGAGACCTGAGGAGGCCTGGGGTGGGGGTGTCTTGGGACTCTAGGAGGAGGTAGCTGCCCCAGAGAACTTAGATTAGCTTGAGCATGCCACGCATTCAGGAAGCCCAAGCAGCCGTGTGGTACCAGATGAGCGGGGGAAGAGCCACTGTGCACATCCAGCCCAGGTAACTCTGGCCCAGCTGCCCTTGGACTGCAGCCACCTGCGTGAGTCCTGCCCTGCTGAGCTCAATTAGTGGGCACAATTCTGAGAGAAGAATCTCAAGCCACTGAGTTGGGGGGTGAGTTGTTACACAGCAGTAGATAAATGGCACAGTGGGAACATTCTCTTCATTTTGCAAAGAAACTGAGGCACTGAAAAGTCAGGTGACTTACGGAAAGGCCCTTGGCAGAGTGAACATTCCAGCTTGTATTCCGTCTAGGCTACAGGACTCTGAAGTGGATTCATCATCCCCCATGTTCATTCTTCCTGATTTCTTTCTTTCTTTTTTTTTTTTTCACGTCAGTGGTGGTTGGTACTGGGTTGAGAGCTGGCCTGAGGACGTTTTTCCTTCTTTTGTAGATCTTCATAAACAATGAGTGGCACGATGCCGTCAGCAAGAAAATGTTCCCCACTGTCAATCCATCCACTGGAGAGGTCATCTGTCAAGTAGCAGAAGGGAACAAGGTAAGAACTTGTGACTTATCTCACGACAGGGATGTTTTTATTTTTTATATTCTCTGTATTTCTATGGTTGAAATTTGACCATGTATATACATTACTCTTTTTTATTTTTATTTTTTTCAGTGCTGGGGAGTTGAACCCAGGGCCTTGCACATACTTTGCAAGTGCTCTGTCACTGGGTAGTATCCCCACCACCCCTTTCTTATTTCTTTTATCTTGAGACAGGGTCTTGCTAAGTTGTGAAGGCTACCTCTGGCCTCGAACTTGCAATCCTCCTGCCTCAGCCTCCCAAGTTGCTGGGATTACAGGCGTGAGCCATTGAACCCAGCTTGTATATTACTGTCAAAATTTTAAAAAGTCAATTAAACACTTTAAACAAAAACTCTTGCCTGCAGACAAAGGGGCTAGATTGTATCTGGCTTTGGTAATCCATGCAGTGTGAAATTGTGGACTCAGAAAGGAATTTGGGGAACATTTAACCCAACATCTTTCTAGACCTGGAGGTTGAAGGTCAGGGAAAGGAGATGCACAGCTAGATGGAATCTTACTAGGTAGAATTGGGTCTCCTTCAATATAGCTCTGGTGTTGGCTTGAATCATATATACTGGTAGGAACTAAAAAAGTAATAAAGTAGTACATTAAAAACTTTAAAATTAGATTTTTACTAAGAATATTTTTTAATAGAAAAGGTATTAAAATAATTCAAGAATGCTTCCTGCCTTCTCCTTTACATTTATACGTAAGGCCTCCTTTGCTGAAAGCAAATGTGAATAGTTTTCTGGTTTATAGGGTATTTTGATGGAAGATATGAAGGTTTTGTTTGTTGTTTTTTGAGATAGGGTCTTACTGTATAGCCTAGGCTGGCCTCAAACTCAGGATCCTCCTGCTCCAGCCTCCTGAGTGCTGGGATTACAGGTGCGCACCACCTGCCCAGCTGGTAGATGTGTTTAATGAAAATGAAAACCCTACTTCCTATCTCCCAATGCGTATCTCCATGTATAGAAAATGTATGCTTTCCTGAGGAGAGGAAGCTGGTTAGGCCTGCATTTGCTGGAAAATGCTGGTCTTCTTAGAAAGAATGGTTCCTTTTGCTGGGTTTGCTTTCTTAGAAAATGGAAAACATGGTCCAATTCTAAGCACTGACCCCTGGTGCCTCATCCTCCATAACCTGAGGGGTTTTGAAATGAAAAACAGAAGTAGGAATAGTCCAGATTCTCATTTCTACCCTGACTCCTGGCAAGGAGAGATAAGTGTGTGTGGTTCAGCCTTGTCACTGAGGTCTGCAACTTGTCAGATGGAGCTCTGGGGGCTGAGGATTGTTCTGGGAAGTTTTCTGCACTGGCACATACTGAAGGCCCTGTGGATATGCTTGGCAGTGGGGTGGGTGGTATTTGGAGGTGGTAACTGCTAAGGAGGTCTTAGCTGTCTTGATGGGTGTTCTGCAGGAAGATGTGGACAAGGCAGTGAAGGCTGCCCGGGCCGCCTTCCAGCTGGGATCACCCTGGCGCCGCATGGATGCATCCGAAAGGGGTCGACTGCTGTTCCGCCTGGCTGACCTGATCGAGCGGGACCGAACCTACCTGGCGGTGAGTCCTCAGCCCTCCATACTGCCCACCACATGTGAAGGGGCTTGCAGCATCATGTGAATGGCAAGGGCCGAGCTGCTGACATGTAACCAATGAGAATGGCTTCGCTAGCTTTTGGGTTGGGGCATACTCCTGCACTGACCACACAAGTCCCTCAGTGTCACTTCAAGGCAGCAGGTGTAAGCATGATCTATGCCGGAGAAGCCTTCCTGGGAGCCCCCCAGGGTTGCTCACCTTGCCCTGGGCCTTGCATGGCAGACCCTCGCTCTGGCCACCAGAGACAGAAGGAACCAGGAGGCAGTCTCTTTCCCTCTCCAAACCGTTCTGCACACAACAGCCAGAGTGAACCACCCAAAAGGCAAATTACATGGCCCTCTGCTCTTAAGTCTTGCGTGATATTATGTATCCTTAGGATAAACTCCTCAACATGGTCTATAAGACCCTGCCAGTGTGGCCCCATCATTCAAGTCCTGCTGGACTGCGCCCCTAACACTCAGCCCTTTTCATAGCCCTCTCTCAGGTTCTTGACAGATATGCTTCTTTGAGCATCAGGTCCTTTGCACACACTGCTGCCTCCGTCTGGGGCGCTCTGTGCCTCATCACCATTTATACTGTCCCTTTGCTAAGTAGCCTCCCATGCATCCTTTAGGTGTTGGTCTTAGGGTGGTGGTTCTTTGACCATGTTGGGCAGTCTGATAGTCTTCTTTCTAGCATTCTTAACACATGGGATGGATGATTTGGGTCATTATTTACTGTCTCTTTGCTCTGAAAGCTCCATGTTCATTTGTGTATTTCTAGCACCTGGATCTGACAGGGGGCAGAAGCTAAAAAGCATGTCTGTGAAATGAGTGAGGAGTTGGTACCTCATCTTCCCCCACTCCCTTCCTGCTTCCCCCTGCCTTGGGAGAGGCTAGGGCATTGGTTCAGAAATGTCCCTGATGTTCAGTGACCCAGAGGGGACTCTAACACTTGGTGTCTACTTGCCCTTGTCAGTCTACGCCACAATGCCGCTGATTAACCATTTGCTTCATTTTGTTCCTGCACCCAACATGTCTCTGCTGACCTTCATCTCCCTTTTCAGGCCCTGGAGACCTTGGACAATGGCAAGCCCTATGTCATCTCCTACCTGGTGGATTTGGACATGGTCCTGAAATGCCTCCGGTATGGGCTGTTCCTCTTGTTCTTTGTTTTGGCCATTGCCAAAAGAGAGAGAGAGTGACTGGGAGATAGAAACAGAAGTACAAAAATGCAAAAGGCTCACAAGAATTGGAGAAGCTTGCTCCATTTAGACTCCATCTTGTGGGAAAATCCCTCATTATCAACAATTTTAACTTAATTATAAATGCTTTCTTTTTTTTCTCAGTCACTTTGGTAATTTATGTATTACTTGCAACTTATTCATTTTATCTAGGTTATCTAATTTGTTGGTCTACAGTTGTCCATAGTTTTCTCTTATAATCCTTTCTATCCTGTAAGTCTGTAGGAATGTTTCCACTTTCATTCCTGCTTTTAGTTATTTGCCTCTTCTCTGTATTAGTGCAGCTACAGGCTGACCAATTGTTTTGCTGATTTTCTCTGATGTTTTTCTGTTCTCTATTTCATCTCTTTGCTCTAATTCTTACCATTTCCTTTCTTTTGCTAGCTTTGGGTTTAGTTTAATCAAGAATGTCTTAATGACCAAGGAGTAGGAGCTTTATTAGGCCCTTTGGGGTTGCAGGTAACAGAAACTTACTTGGCCCAATGTAGAGTCCATGGGTCTCACAAACAAAGGACCTTGAGTCTCACTCTGCCTGCTCCCTTGCTTTATTCTTCTTCTGGACCAGGACCACTGTTTGTGCTGGAATCTGCCTGCCTGTGCCACTAGACCAAGCTGTGGGCTCTGAGTCCTAAGGCCAAGTTCCTGGGGGAGGGGCCATGACTGGATGGCTTTGAGTCTGACCAGCTGTGGGCAGAATGGACAGGTCATTGTGAAGATAGTGGCTACTCCCCTGAGACACATGGAGGGAGGTTGGGGGGAAGAAACAGTGCTAGAGAGGGAGGAGTTATTCTTCACAATGAGGGTGTCCCCTACAGGACAGTGGGCAATTCCAGAGACACCTGTGGTTGTCACCCCTGCAGGGATTGGTGCTACTGGCATCTAGTGGGTGGAGGCTGCTAAATATCTTACAAGGCACAGGGCAGTCCTACCACAAAGAATTTTTTCACCCTAAATGTCCTATGTGCAGGAACTGAGGAACCCATACTACAAGGATGCCCTAGACAGCAGCCTCATGCTCCTTCCTGAGTTTTGCCCTAGACATTTTATCCTTTCGACATCTTTCCTGCATGCTACTTCTCCAAAAGCCTAACTATTACATAGTATGAATACAAAGGTGCATTTTCCCCAGCTCTAATTTGCTGTCCTTTTCTGTCACCTGTGTCCCTGTGGTTGGGATAATGAAGTGCTCTGAGTGCAAGAAGTGCTGATCGTTTCACAGGTCAGCCCTTCACCACACTTGACTCCTGGTTCTTCAGTGCTGGGCTGTGGTGCCAGTGGGTACAAAGGTCCCATTTTAATAAATGTGGGTGTTTATTTAAAAGACCAGTTTCCCCAGAGAGCTGGACTGAGTGGGTTGAAAGTAGGCTCCTGGAGTTAGTGTTTTTTACAGGCACCTCGGTGATTTTGAGGCTTCAAGGTTAGTTACATAGTGTGGACCATTCTGTCCCTGGAGGTCATCCAAGTGTTTCTGGAACTAAGCCAGATACAGGGCAGTTGTTGTAAAGATTCAGTTGACCAATTTGAGTCTCCTGTTTCTGCTGGGTATTAAAGGGTCCCTGGCATTGATTAAAGATGGAACTTTTATTTATTTATTTTTAGTTATTATGCTGGCTGGGCCGATAAGTACCATGGAAAAACTATTCCCATTGATGGAGACTTCTTCAGCTACACCCGCCATGAACCTGTAGGGGTGTGTGGGCAGATCATTCCGGTGAGTGCTAGCCCCCCTGGAGGTCATCCAGAGGATAGGGTGAGACTCAGGATCTGGCCAGGCTCATTGCATAAAGAGAGGTTCCATAGGCGGCATTGGACGGTGGCTGAGAACCTACGCTTTGACAAGCCAACCTGCATTCATGTCTGAGCCCTGCCACCCAGTAAGCTCAGGACTTTGCAAGTCACTTATCCCCATAAACACTAGTTTCTCCATCTGTAAAGCAGAAACTAATACAGTTCCTGCTCAGGAAGTAGTGATTAGAGCTTAGCATGGTACCTAGTACCTATGAGCACTCATAAATGCAAGTCACTGTCCCATCAGCCACCACCCAGTTCATCCGTTACAAACCTCTGAATAAGCTGTGGGGGAACACGGGGATCAGAGGGCTTGGTGCCACTTCTGTCCTCAGGAGCAGCACTTTCTGTCACTTGATGTAGTTCTCTGAAAATGGCTTTTGGGGTGGCTGTTGTTTTGTGCAGTGGAACTTCCCACTTCTGATGCAAGCGTGGAAACTGGGCCCAGCCTTGGCAACTGGAAACGTGGTTGTGATGAAGGTCGCTGAGCAGACACCTCTCACTGCCCTCTACGTGGCCAACTTGATCAAGGAGGTACATGTCTTACTACTGCCTTAACCTCTAAATGCCCTTGCACAGGATTGCTTGAGAGCATCTCAGAGTTGGCGCCTCCAAAGAGTGGGTTTCCAAGATCCCATCATCCCTGACTTTATACACATTGTGTTTTCTGCACTGGACTCCATGGCAAGATCCCCTTTGAAGAATGAAAAACATGGCTCTAAATGAACTGTAAATTGTCCACAGGGAACGCCACAATTAGGCTTCTTGTCAAAACCATTTAGAATTCCTGTGTAGTGCCCCGTAAATCTAGCTTCTGGCCAGGTGTGGCTGTACATGCCTGTAATCCCACCACTCAGGAGGCAGGAGGATCATGAGTTCAGGTCCAGCCTGGGCTAAATGGTGAGACTGTCTCAAAAAAACAAAACAAAAAAAAGAGGGCTTTTGCTTGCCTTTGTCCCAGCAAACCATCTTGGTCTCTCTGGGAAGGGGTGTGTCTCCCCTACCCAGGCTCTGGGAGCAAGAGAATGACTCCAGGTGTTCCTGGCTTTTGCCTACAGGCTGGCTTTCCCCCTGGTGTGGTCAATATTGTTCCTGGATTTGGCCCCACGGCCGGGGCTGCCATTGCCTCTCACGAGGATGTGGACAAAGTGGCATTCACAGGGTCCACTGAGGTAAGGTGTTCCTGGAACTTTATGCTTACAGGGTGGCTGTCTCAGGCTCCCACTGTCCTCAAAGGCTGCTTTGTTCAGGAGGAGCTCCTGGGTATCATGTGGTGGGTTCTGGCCCCAGGACTTGCCTCTGAGTTGCTCAAGTGAGGCCCCCAAACATGGCAGGAGACATGAAGAAGGGCTGAGCCCTCTGTGATCTGGTAGCTACTCTGGCTGTTGTTAGGAAGGGCTGGCACCCCATATGGATGGAGTGAAGCCAGGGTTGGCTCACTTCATAAAGCCCAGAGCTGCAGCCAGAGCACCTTGACCACGTGAGGCTCTTAAACTTGGGCACATCACTTAGCTGCTGAAAACCTTCATTTCCCCATCTGTAAAATGGTGTAAGTGCACCACACACAGGGTTGGAGTGAGGGTGTGAAATGAAGCTTATGACTGTTTAGTCCTGAGTTACGTACTCAGTAAGTGGGTAAATGAATGAGTGGGTTACAGGGCTGCTCTGTGCCAGATATTGGGGAAATTCAGACTAACTCAGATAGCTGGTGATTCCTTAAAACATACTCTCCTTGAAGGATCTTGAGTTTGAGACCAGAGGCAGCCTGTGTAACTTAGCAAGACCCTGTCTCAAAGTAAAAGTAAAACATGGGCTGAGGGTATGGCTCAGTGATAGAGCACTTGCAAAAACATGCATGAGGTCCTGGGTTCAACCCTGCAGAACTGCAAAAAATAAAAAAATACTCTCCTCCAAAGCAGAGAAAAAATTCCTTCCAGAGGTAAACTTTAGCCTACTCTGGAATCTTGGGTGTCTTCATTGCAGGATTTCCAAGACAGGACACTGAATAATGAATGCAATGAATGTGATCTTCAAGTAGCCCCACTTGCAACAGACCCCTTCACACATTCAGCCTGCACAAGTGCTGGCAGTTCCAAGAGGGCAGAGCAGTGCCTATGATGATGCAGTCGAGATGCCCCTTTGCTTTTGTTGTTGATAGGTGCCATCAAGTCAGGTCTGGCTCATAGCGACCCTCATAGGGTTTTCAATGGCTGATTGTTTGGGGATTGCTTCAGGAGTGGACCACCACATTCTTCTCCCACCCCTTTGCTTAGTCACCTCCTAACTCAGTGCCTGTAGGATACGTGGACAATCTCACAGAGAACAGTCTCCTGATGCGAAGGTGTATAGCCACTCAGGAAGTGAGTGCAGGGAGCTGGGTGCAGTGGCCATGCCTGTAATTCCAGCACTTGGGAGGCTGAAGCAGGAGGATCAATGCGAGTTCAAGGCCAGCCTGTACTACACAGTGAGACTTTGTCTTAAAAAAAGAAAGAAAGAAAGGAAGGAAGGAAGGAAGGAAGGAGGGAGAAAAGAGTAGAGCAGAGTAGAGTAGAGTAGAGTGCAAGGGCAGGTTTGTGCCAGACTCAGGGAATAGGAAGGGGAGATGCACCCTGTCCTTACCTTGAAGAAGTGCAGTGTGCCAGGAACAACCCTCAGACACCAAGGAAAGGAGGCCGTATAGCAGGTCTGAACCTGAGTGTGAGTCCTAATCCCAGAGTGACCATCTGTGTCACTGTGGGCATGTGACTTGGCCACTTTGAGTCTCAGCTCCTGCATTTCCAAGTGTAGGGGGAGCTGTGCCTGCCTCAGAGGTCATTGTGAGGATTGAATTTAATGTACACAGACCATCTGGCTCAGGGCTGGTGTGTAGCTGCTGTCACTGCTATCCAGGAGCTCAGAGTGGGGGCAGTGCTAGGGAATGAACTCTGCAGGACTCGTGTGAGCATTTGGCTCTTTCTTCCCCCACTGAGTTTGTGCTTCTGCCATCCCACAGGTTGGCCATCTGATCCAGACTGCTGCGGGGAGCAGCAACCTCAAGAGAGTGACCTTGGAGCTGGGGGGAAAGAGCCCCAACATTATCCTGTCAGATGCTGATAGTAAGTGAAGGGCCCCTGGCTGTCCCCACTGCCATTCAGCCCTCCCCTGCCAGCCTTGCCTGCAGCAGGACCAGTTGCAGGGCAGTGTGGTCTGGCCTTGTCCTGTCCCCTGCCTCTCTCCTCCTTGCTCCCTCAATAGGCTGAGCCCTGTATTACCTCCCTAGGCACCCTCTCTGCTCTCACACTGCCTGAGTCTCATCCTTTCCCAGTTCTGCCCTCCCAGGAGCCCTTGTTGCAGCCCAGGCTCTGGCACTCAGCAGGCACCAGCCCTGATGTGGTGTGAAGGGGTTATATGGCAGGGAGCACTGGGGACAGGGTCTCACAGTGGCCTTCCTGTCTCATCTCCTCTTTCAGTGGACTGGGCTGTGGAGCAGGCCCACTTCGCCCTATTCTTCAACCAGGGCCAGTGCTGCTGCGCCGGCTCCCGCACCTTCGTGCAGGAGGACATATATAACGAGTTTGTGGAGCGGAGTGTCGCCAAGGCCAAGTCTCGGGTAGTTGGGAACCCTTTTGACAGCCAGACAGAGCATGGGCCACAGGTGAGCCAGGTAGTTGCAGGTGAGCCTGGGAGTTCAGAGCCAGCACAGAGAAGCAGGAAGGGCACCAGGTGCAGAGTCAGTGGGGCTGGGATCAAGTCTCACTCCTGCCACCTGCCAGCTGTGTCCTACTGGAGTGAATACAAGACTGTAGGCACTATGTTTCCCACATTTTGGAGGCCTCCTAGACCTTGGTAGGGAGCCACAGCCATGTCTGAAGATGGACTGGCCTCACCGTGGGATGGGTTATGAGCCCAACTTTTCTGTCTTTAACACTTATGGGGATGAAATTCACATACCATACAGTGTACCATTTTAAGTGTACAATTCAGCCAGGTGTGGTGGTGCACACCGGTAATCCCAGTGACTCAGGAGACAGAGGCAGGAGGATCGCAAGTTCAAGACCAGAGGCAGTCTGCATAATTTAGTGAGACCGTGTCTCAAAAAGTAAAAAAATGGGCTGGGGGTGCAGCTCAGCGGTACAGCACTTGCAAAGGCCCCAGTACAAAAAAAAAAAAAAAAAAAAAAGTACAATTCATTGGTTCACAAGGTTGCTTAACTGTCAGTACTAAGTCTAGAACATACTTGTCAACCTCCAAAAAATTCCTATACCCATTAGCAGTTACTTCTGATTCCTCCCTCCCTAGGCCCTGGCAACCACCAGTCTATATTCTCTTTATGGATTTGCCTATGGTGGGTATTTTACATAAATGGAGCTATACAAAACACGGTCCTTGGTGACTGGCCTCTCACTCAGCAGAATGCCTTGAAGGTTCATCCATTTTGTAGCATGTCAGAACTTCATTCCTTTTCATGGCGGAATCATATTTGGATGTGTAGATATGCCATGTTTTGATTCACTGTATTACAGTTAGTGGACACTTGGGTTGTTTCCCTCCTTTTGGTTATTGCAAATAGTGCTGCTGGGAACCCCAACATCCCTTTTTCTCTTGTTTTCTTCGTGGTTAGCTAATTATTACGGTGGGCTGGGATTTAGCTCAGTTGGTAGAGTGCTGTGCTGCAGTCTCTGAGGACCCGAGTTCAATTCCCAGCACCGCAAAAATGGGAGAAGGGCCTGGCAATCCACTCCCAAGGCAATCCCGAAACAGTCAGCCATTGAAAACCCTATGAGGGTCGCTATGAGTCTGATACCGACTCGACAGCACCTAACAACAACAACAATTATTACGGTAGTACAAACTTGTATAAAATCTTAAAAGTATTTTTAGTTAAAAAAAAAGAAGGCCCCCTTGTTTCTATTTGTTTTCCATAGGTGAGCATGTGTGTGCACACACACCAGGGAAATGGAGTTATGTGTGTTATGTTTAACAAGAAAAGGATTATGTAGTATATACTGTCCTACAAGCTTTTTCTTTGCAGAATATCTTGGGCTATCCCTCAGTGTCAGATATAATATGTGGACATGCCATAATTATTTTAATTAGCTCCTTTACTGATTTATACTTGGAATTGTTTCCATATTTTACCTTTACAGAATGCTCCCCAGTGAATATCCTTGTTCACTTCTCTGTGCATATGTAGAATAAATTTCTGGAAGTTAAATAGATGGGTCAAAGGATATAAGCATATACCTTTTGATCCATATTAATAAACCACTTATTGTAAAAGCTGTACCAATTTACAGTCCTAGCGGTGTATGGAATCTAGCCTCATTATTAATGTATTTTCTTATATTAGGGTTTTTTATTTTGCGTGTGAGTATGTGCGCGTGCGCACACACACGCACACTCGCTAAGGATTGAACCCAGGGCTTCATGCATGGTAAGAGTGTGGCCTTCCACTGAGCTATACCCCGGCCCTTGTTTTTTCTTGTTTTAAAATTTTCCTAATCTCATAATTGAAAAAGAAAACAACAGGAATCATACACATTTCTTTGCTGGCTAATGAGGTTGAACTCTTCTTGTGTATTTTGTTTCTTGGCCCTGTGTATTTCTTCTTCTAGAGCCCTTGCTTACTTAAGACCTTGGCCCGTGCCGAGTGTGAAGATACATAGCTATAGTTCCACCAACTTGGAAATCTGAGGCAGGAAGACCACAGGTTCAAGGCCGGAGGCTGTCTCAAAAGTTAAATAAAAAGGGGGCTCAGGTGCAGCTCAGTGGTGGAGCGCTTGCCTAGCACGTGTCAGGCCCTAGGTTCAACCCTCTCTATTGTGGGGAGAAAAAAAAAAGACCTTGGCCCATTTCCCAGCTACCTCATTGCCTGTGTGCTTCTCGGTGTGACACCTAGGAGAGCGCCAAATCTGCATCTCCATGACGCTGGGCTCCTCCTTCCGCAGGTGGATGAAGCTCAGTTTAAGAAGATCCTTGGTTATATCAAATCGGGGCAGCAGGATGGGGCAAAGCTTCTGTGTGGCGGAGGGGCTGCTGCTGACCGTGGCTACTTCATCCAGCCCACTGTGTTTGGAGATGTGCAAGATGGCATGACCATTGCAAAGGAAGAGGTTAGCAGCTGGGGCTGGTGCTCCAAGGGATGCTTCTAGAAGGGAGAGAGGTGGAATCTTTGGTCTGGTGTCTTGACACTGTAACTCATGTACTGGCTTTGGGCCAGATGTGCCTAGAACAAGTTATTTGTAATTTGCATCTGATATCATCACTGTCCTCTTCAGCCTATTATGGCTACCCACTATCTAGGAGAACATCTGAATCCCCTAGCATAGCCCTTAGGCCTTTGTATTCTGGTCTCTGCAAGCCACGAGTCAAGAAATGATGTCACCTGGCCCTTTGTGTGTCCTTGATGCATACAGGACATTTGATTAGACCTATGGCTGACTCCCCACCTGGTGAGACTGGTCTGATATTGTCCCCTTTGTGCTCACTATGAAGGCAGGGCAGCAGATCTGCCTAATTCATTCATCCATTCATTTTACAAATAGTGAATGCTTGCCATGTGACAGGCTCTGTATAGATCCTGTAGATGACCCTGGAGATGCAGGGGTGTCTCAGACCTGCTGCTGCTGCCCTTGTGGAGTTCAGACTCACTCCACTTCCCTAGCTAGATTAAGCCCCTGAGCAGCCCCATACAGGGAAACCATACTGCCACCCCCTTTCATGTACTAGGTCAAAATGAGATAATAGTAACATGGAAAATCAGGATAAAAAAGTCCAGCACAGTTCTGCCTTTCTCCCCATCATGACTACTTTGATGCTTTTCTTTAAAGCCTCAGACACCAGTTCTCTGGGAGCCGGGGGGAAGGTGTCTGTGTTTTGCTCATGCCAAAAGTATGGGATGCCTGACTCACAGTCCCTACCCCAACCTCAAGAGTGCCTGGTTGTCCTCTCCACCTCCATCTTTACACCTCCCTCCCTGGAACCAGCCATTTCTTCAAGAAGTCCTAGTTCCTCCTGGTGGAGAATGGGACTCAGTGAGAAAGGACGCTGGGTGTGCTTGTGCCCAGAACTCTCCATTCTCCTCTGCTCCTCACCCAACCACTTTCTGCTCCCCTTGCATCACAGCTTGACCATTCTGCGAGATCCTCCCTGATACCTCCTCCCTTGTACCCAGTTGGGCTTCTCTGGGCTCCCCCACTCACAGTACACCCACTCACATTATAATCAGCTGCTCAGTCGGTTCCTCTCTGGGCTCCCCTGCAAGTGGCGACCCCAACAGCAGCAAGCATGCATAGCACATACATCTTGGTTTCTAAATTTCTCTCCATGAAAGGAGCCAGAGTTCTTGAAGAAATGGCCCATCTGGGAACAGAGCAGGGAAGTGCAGGATAAATGTGGGACCCCTTCACAGCAGAGACCATATGTTGCTTGCAGGTTTTTTTTTTTCAGTGTTCAATTTGTGCCTTGCATTGGCATTAAATTTGATTGATTACTGGCTTAAATTCTCTGACACTAAATCTATATATCACGTGTGCATATGATAATATATCCCATGCTTTGCAGGATGGCTTAGAAATAAGATACTATGTGTAAAGTATGGGTACGCAGAAGGTAGGCAGTCGCTCTGAGCTTCCTCTCTTGGTGTTTCAGTGAACTCAGAGGCTGCCATCTTACTCTGGAACTGCTAGGTTGTGTTTGGGGGCTTGCCTCACATCTGCCATCACCTGCTCAGCACTGAGGGCTGGGGAATAGGTGCTTCCATGCTGCCTTGCCCTACTCTGCTCTCTCCCCCAGATCTTTGGGCCAGTGATGCAGATCCTGAAGTTCAAGACTATAGAGGAGGTTGTTGGGAGAGCCAACAATTCCAAGTATGGGCTGGCTGCAGCTGTCTTCACAAAGGACTTGGACAAGGCCAATTATCTGTCTCAGGCCCTCCAGGTTGGCACTATGTGGTAAGAGCCTCCTAGAGGCCCCTCCCTCCAAAATTCAGCAAAGATTTCCCAAAGCCAAGGTCTTCTGGAATTCTAGAATTCAGGGTGCTGGACTAAGTTTCTCCCATGTCAGGAGATATTTAGCCACCATCACTATAGGAGAATGAGCTTCTCTGCAGTACAGATACCACTGAAGCGTTCCCTGGGCACCAGGTCCAGGTGGATGACTGGGCACCTTACCTATCTGTGACAGTGGCAGGAGAACAGAGCCAAGGACAGACATCATTGCAATACTGACATTTTTTTTTTCCAGTTGCTGGGGATTAAACCCAGGGCCTCATGCATAGTAGGCAAACACTCTACTGCTAAGCTATATCCCCTGCCCTGAAATACTAATCTTAAAAGCTCAGCACCTATTACACATCTGCTATGATTATTAAAAAAAAAAAAAAAAAAAAAACAGAAAACAAGTATGGGTAAGGGTGTAGAAAAATTGGAACCCTCATACATACCTAGTGTGAATGGAGAATGGCATGGTTATCGTGGAAAACAATCTGGAAGTTCCTCATAAAGCTCAATGTAAAAGCAGGTGGTGCACAGTGTGACTTGGGAGGCTAAGGCAGGATGATTTCAAGGTCAAGGCCAGAGACAGTAACTTAATCATATCCTGTCTCAAAATTTCAAAAAAACAAAGATAAAAATGGGGCTGGAGGTCCAGCAGTGGTAGAGCATTTGTACAGCATGTGTGAGGCCAAAGTACTGGGAAAAAAATTTCAACAGAGTCATTACATGATCTAACAATTCTACTCTTAGGTAGATACCCAAGAGAAATAAAACATATTCACAAAAGCGTATATGCAGATGTGCATAGCACTATTATTCCTAACAGTTCAAATGTAGAAAAAACTCAAATGTGGCTTGTCTATAAATAGAATATGATTCAGTCATAAAGAGGAATGAAATCCTGTTGCATGCTATAGCATGGATTAACCTTGGAAACATAATGCTAAATGAAAGAAGCCAGACACAAAATGGCACACATTGTCTGATTCTGCTTACATAAAATGTCCAGAATAGACAACTCCATGAGGACACACAACAGATTAGTAGTTGCCAGGGACTGAGGGAAGGCTGATGTCGGGGAGACTACTTATTGGGCACAGAGCTTTTTAGGGTAATAGAAATATTCTGAATTAGACAGTAGTGGCTGCACAACATTGGAAATGTGCTACAAAGCCCACTGAATTCTGTGCTTTAAAATGGTGACTTTTAAATTTGACTAAATGTAATAATTTTTTAACTTGGAAAAAAGAGGAAGAAAATGCCTAGGGCCTAATTAGCCAAAATGACTGGTTCAAATTGGAAGCTGTCATGTGGTGCACTGTTATTGACATTTGTCTGTGACCAAATCATGAAGGATGAAGATGACATAAGGTTCTGTCTCATGATCACTTGCTTAGACTTCCACCATGGCTGCTTATTACCATGGCCTCTCCCATCCATTTTACCTTAGTAAGATTTTATAATCATGCACGGGGTCCTAGGGGTAGAATACACATCACTTAGAGTGATCTTGGCATTCTTATCTCAAATTATAGGGTGAACTGCTATAATGTGTTTGGGGCTCAGTGTCCATTTGGCGGCTACAAGATGTCGGGGAGCGGCAGGGAGCTGGGAGAGTACGGCCTGCAGGCGTACACTGAAGTGAAGACTGTGAGTACTAGAGCCAGCTGGCACCATGCAGTTCCTTAGCGTCTCTCTTGGGCTGGAGTGCATCAGTATTTATTACTAGTTTCTCCTTATAAGCCAGAGAAGCCACGGACGAGGTTAAAACCTAGTCTCTAAGGTCTTGACTCTCATCAGGCCTACAGAGTGATTTACTAGGCTTTGTTATAGGCCAGGGCCTAGTTAGCCTGAACAGAAGGAGAGTTCCCAGTGGATGGAAGCAGAGAGGAAAACTTCCAGTAAGAATCAGGCTAGTAGGCATGAGATATCAAGGGCCATACAATATCCATTGCTGCAGCTATAGCACCCTGTCATCCGATCCTACCTGATCCTGGAAGCTAAGCAGGGGTGGCTGGGTTATTCTTGGATGGGAGACCACCTGGGCATACGGTGCTGCAGGTTAGGAGGAAGGACCTGGCAATCCACTCCCAAAATAACCCACCATTGAAAATCCTATGAATTGCAGAGAAGCACTGACAAGAGTGCCAGGCATGGCACAGTGTTGGGGAGTGTTTCGTTCTGTTATACATAGGGTTGCTATGAGTCAGACTGGACTTGATGGCACCTAACACTACCACCATATCCAATGACAACTGGATTTTGCAATTTCACTGACAGATTAGCCTAAGGAACTATATTAGCTGATGTGCCACTATAGCAAAGAATCAGACCAGCACAAACTTAGGGTAGGAATGATTTATTTGGGAAGTACATGGTTTAGAGGATTTTAGTCTATAGAGGCAGAAGGCATGGCAGCAGGCGTGGTGGGGTCCATACAGAGAACCTCTTATCATGGCAGATGAGGAGCAGAGAGTAGAAAGCAATGAAACCGCAGGTTTGGGGTAAACTCCAAAAGGCCTGCCCCCAGTGATATGCTTCTGTAAAGCTAGATCCTGCCTTCCAAAGTTCCATAACCTCTCAGGACAGTGCCACCAGCTAGGGACCAAAACTGTTCAAACACATGACATTTGGGGTACATTTTAGATTCTAACCATGACAGAACTAACTAGAAATACAAAGAAAGCAGTAATATCATGAATAACCACAGCATTATCTCTAAGAGAAAAACTCAGATGTAACCTAAATGCTCAGTCAGTTATGGACCTTTCCAACTATAGAGTTCTAGGTGGTGGTTGTTGTTAGGTGCTGTGGAGTCGCGTCTAACTCATGGCAACTCATGGTTTTCAATGGATGATTGTTTCGGGATTGCCTCTTGGGAGTGGATTGCCACGTCCTTCTCCCATTTTTGTGGTGCTGGGAATCAAACCTGGGACCTTACAGACTGCAGAGTGGTGCTCTTATCAACTGAGCTAAATCCCAGCTCAGAGTTCTAGGTAGCCTTTAAAAATGTCTTTGTAGAACATTCAATGTGGAAAATGCTCATCTTTTCAAGTATAAAAGCAAGGCAAAAAGTAATACATATCCAATATAAGCTCAGTTTGAGAATATATCCACATAGGTAGATACTTGGATAAATTTACTTATAAAAAAAAAAACCAGAAGGACTGGGAATGTAGCTCAGTGGTAAAGTGCTTACCTAGTATGCACAAAGTCCTGGGCTGTTTGATCTCCAGCACTGAAAATGAAAATCTGAAAAAGAAAAAAAGAAGCAGGAATCAAATACACTGAAGTGAAAATTTCTTCTCTCTACAGTGAACACTAGTTACAGCTTAACCAGGAAACACACACACAAGTGATATTTAAAGAAAGGAGAGATCTGGAGCTATACCTCAGTGGTAGAGTGCATGTTTAGCCAGCATGCAGCCCTGGGTTCAATCCCCAGCACCAAACAAACAAACAGAGAAACTTTAACCCAGGCATGGTAGCATATGCCTGTAATTCTAGCACTCAGGAGGCAGAGGCAGGATTGGGAGTTCAAGGCCAGCCTGGGTGACCTGTCCCAAAAAAACAAATAAACAAGAAAAAAGAGAAGTTATCTGAGCTGGACATTCCAGCACTAGAAAACAGAAAGCCTAGCCGGGCCAGTGGCACATGCCTATAATCCCAGCAACTTGGGAGGCAAGAGCAGGATGATCACAAGTTTGAGGCCAGAGGGAGCCTATGTAAATTAGCAAGGCTTGTCTCAAAATAAAAAATCAAAAAGGGTATAACTCAATGGTAGAGCACTTGCAAAGTATGCATAAGACCTTGGGTTCAACCTCTCAGTACTGAAAAAAGGAAAAGAAAAAAAAAAAAAAAAAAAAAGAAAAGGAAAGAGAAGGCCTCAGAGCAGCCAGCCCTCAGAGGGACAGGTGAGAAAAGGCAAACAGGGGCTTGATTCTGTCCAAAAGTGCAAATCTAAGCCTGAGAACTAAGAAGATAGCCTGTATTCTGAAGCTCATTAGAGTAAAACAAACATGTTTTCTGGCTTATTGTGAATGTTTCCAATATATACAAGAGTAGGGATAATAGTGAAATAAGCCCCTGGTCCCCACTGTACAAGTGTAACAAAGGCCAGCTCACAGCCAGGCTTGTTTCTTGCATATCCCAACCAGTTCCCAATGTACATAATTCAGGCAAGATCCATGTATACACAGGATGGCCCCAGGGGCAGGATGCTTGCTTTCATTTGGGGGGATAACATTGGACAGGAAGGTCCAACCTCAGTGATGGAGAGTTTTTAATCTTGGCAAATGATTAGTGTTAAGGAGACACATGAGGTGCCCACACAACAAGGTTGTGTTTAAGGTGAAATGAGAAGGATGAGCAGATGAGTAGGTGCAGGAAGAACATTCTAGACAAAGAGCACAGTTTATGGGAAAGTTTTGGCAGCAAGAAACTTGACTTTCTAGAAAGTGCAAGGAAATTGCTGGTGGGAAGAAATATAGTGCTTCAGGAGTGAGGGGGTCAGACCACATGAGGGTTTTGTTCCCCTCATGTGGGGTTTGGTTTCTTTCATAAGAACCATGGGAAGTTACGGGAGCATTTGAAGCAGGAAAGTGAAGGGAAGTGATGCAATTTACATTTTTAAAATATTCCTCTGCTTAGTCTGTAGAGACAGAATTGATTAATGGTTGCCTAGGACCTAGAGGCCTGCAGCCATAGCATGGTGGCACCCGATCCTGTCAGATCTCAGAAGCTAAGTAGGGTCGTGCCTGGTTAGTACTTAGATGGGAGACCGCCTGGGAACACCAGGTACTTTGTAGGCCTGGGAGAAGGACCTAGCAACCCACTCCCAAACAATCAGCCACTGAAAAGCCTATGAATAGCAGAGAAGCACAACAATGGTGTTTCATCTGTTGTACATAGGATCACTATGAGTCAGACACCAACTCCATGGCACCTAACGACAACAACAGGACCTAGAGGGAGGGAAAGGGGAACAGGGCGGGGGAATGAGTGTTAATGGGTACAAGGTTTCTTTTTGAAGATGATGAAAATGTTCCAAGGTTAGGATATAGTGATATATACAGCTGTACAACTGTAATATGCTAAATGCCATGCACATGTACACACTTCATGATGTATGAACTATATGTTACTAAAGCTGTGTAATAAACTTAAGAAAGAAAAAAAAAAGTTTAAGAAAAAAATTAAATCAAACTGGGCTTGGTGGCACATGCATGTAATCCCAGGCCTTGGGAGGCTAAAGCAGGAGGATTCCAAGTTTGAGGTCAACCTGGGCTATGTAGTGAGACCCTACCTCACAACTGAGGAAAAGGAGAAGGGAAGGTAGGGGGGAGGGAAAAAAGAGAAAGGAAAGGAAAAAAAGGAAGAAAGAAAGCTGGCTCAAACCTGCCTGCTGTGGGGGGTGGGGAGCATACACCATCTGTGTAAGAGGGCAGATGGGTTGCGGGAGATGATGAGGATTGGATCAGTGTGGGGCACTGGAGGCAGAAAGAAGTGAGTATACTTGGCAAGAACCAGGATGTAGGAAGGGTGTGTTAATTAGCTTGTGCATCGGTGTGGAAAAGTACCTGACAGAAAACTTATGGAAGAAGAAATTTATTTTGGCTCATGGGCTAGAGGATCTCAGTCCATAATGACAGGGAGGCATGGCAGAGCAGTTGGCATCAGGGTCTTTGGTGGAAGACCTCACATGGTAGCAGACAGGAAACTGAACAAATGGAACTGGGGACCTGTGTAAAACTTCCAAAGACCTGGGTTCCCAGTGATCTTCTTCCACACCTCCCAAAGTTCCACATCCTCTCACTGCAGCCCCACTCTCTGGGCACCTAATGACTTTTGGGGGACATTTTAGATTCAAACCATAACAGAGAGCCCCACAGCTGGGGAGGGATGGTGACAGGGCTCTGTGACAGGAACACTGCAGTGCATTGGCTCCCTATAGGGCTGAATTTGAGGTTCCTGTGGGCATCTAGAGGAACCAGAATAACATGTTTGGAGAGATGGGTTAGAAACTCACAGGGAGACCCAGGTTTGCAGTAGAAATTCATAGGCCACTGGCCCGTCACTGTTCATGGACATGACCACACCTAGCTGGAGATAGTGCTCTTATCCCCATTTTTTATGATTTTATTTTATTTTGTTTGCAGTACTGAGGGAATGAACCCAAGGCACTCCACCACTGGTCTGCACCTCCAGTGCATTTTTAATTTTTTTATTTTGAGACAGGGTCTTTCTAAATTATGCTGGCTGCTTCTGGTCTTGAACTCACCATCCTCCTGTCTCAGCCTCCCAAGTCGCTGGGATTACAGTCATGTCCCACTGTGCCCAGCTTCTTTTCCTCATTTTACAGAGGAAACAATGCATACCTAAATAAAATATTTGCCAGTGAGGGGGCAGAGCTGGGATTCAACCTATTCCAATCTAAATCACAAGTCTTCCTACTTAACCCATTCACCCATTCAGACACCTATGGGTTTAAGCACATTATTTTTTCTTCACTTTGATTCTTAATGGAGGAAAATATGTATGCAGGTCTGGGTTTATTATCTGGGACTGGATGAATGTTGTGGGGGCTGCCCTGAGCAGACCTACAGCCACTAGATACTAGTGGGATGTCACCTCTCTGTGATTCTCAAGAATATCTACAGACATTGTCAGATATCCCCTGGGGGGCCTGACTGCCCGTGAATGAGAACCACTAGGTGAACGGGAGAAGGATATAATCCTGCCAGAGGATAGCACTGGTGGTGGCTGTGATTGGCTGGCTGGCTAAGGAGATGTTAGAAGCAAGAGGCACCCTTCTGATCCTACTGGGAAATCACCTAGTTCAAGGAGCCTTCTAAGACCAGGAAGCATGAGAGTAACTGCTTGTATGTACCCTTCCTACAGGTCACAGTCAAAGTGCCTCAGAAGAACTCATAAAGAACCGTGCCAGCTTTCTTCCTAATCCAGTGCCAGAAAGCCCAACCAGATCAGCAAGAAAGCCATGAAAAACAACCCTTGCACACCGAAAGTCTCAAAAGAGAAAGCTCTCCCATAAAATCTCTTAGGCCATTAAAGTCTCAGAATTTGGATAAACAGGGTGGGTTGGTAGGGTGAAATGTATGTGGAAAGCCCATTTTAAATGGCTGCAGGAGTTGGGGGTATAGCTTAGCAGTATAGTGCTTGCTCAGCATGCAAGAGGCCTTGAATTGCATCCCTAGCACTGCCAAAAAAACAAAACAAAACAACAACAAAAACCACTATTGTAAGGTGCAACAATCCTGGTTTTCAGCATAATTTCTTTTAAAAATCCATTCCAATGTCTCAACTCTCTGTTATACTTCTGTAACTTGCCTTTTTGGGGGAAGAAAAAGCCATCGTTTATAATTGTACTAGCATTGAGGCAACTGCTTGCAGCCTGCTTTGTATTCTGGACTCAAACTCATTAAAAACAGCACAGTTCTCAACTTGTTGGGTAACTCTTCCTCCACATCACTAACTCAGGGACATGCCGCCAGGCAGGAACGATGTCCTTCCTGTTCCTGTGTCACATTGCATCTGGTCCCCTCACTTCTGCACATGAACTGCTTTGGTTCATGCATGTGATTCACAGGTATCTCTGGCCTGCCTACGTGAAGGCAGGCACTAGGGACAAAACCCAACCATGATTCACAGCCCTTCTCGGCCCTCAAGGAAGCAGGGGAAATCAGGAAAGAAACATAGGATGGCCATGGTTGTTTCTTTTCCTCCATATTAACTTTATTGTTTCAATAAATAAAGACTATTTGTGCCTTAGATTTTAAATTGCACTCACAGATGAGAAAAATTTCCAGGTCCAAGTAACAGAGCTATTATTGCTGCGAGGAGTGCATGCCGCACTTGGTTTCGCATCCAAAGAACAGGGAGAGCATGCATGTCACCCTCTTGACCAGCAATCCCCAAACCAGTTTCATAGAAGACAATCTTTCTGTGCACAAGGGTTGTGGGGTTGTGGGGTGATTCCATTGCATTACATTTGTGGTGTAAATACAGATGAAGCTTCACTCACTCACCAGCCACTCACACTGGTACTGGTCTGTTGTTGTTAGGTGCCGTCGAGTCGGTATCCAACTCATAGCGACCCTCATAGTGTTTTCAGTGGCTGACTGTTTCGGGATTGCATTGGGAGTGGATTGCCAGGCCCTTCTCCCATTTTTGGGGTGCTGGGAACTGAACTTGGGTCCTCAAGAGACTGCAGTGCAGCGCTCTACCAACTGAGCTAAATCCCAGCCCCCACTGGTCTGTAGTCTGGAGGTTAGGGACTCCTCTTCTAGATGACACAACTGGAGCAGCAAAAGAGCAAAAGAATTGGTTTAGTTTGTACAGCATCACCTTAATGCTGCAGAAGCAACAAAGGGCTGGAATATATCAGATGAACTAGGGGCAGGTTCTCGACCACAATAAATGAACCTTCTGCCATTGTTAACATTAGGCCAAGGGTGTTCGCTACAGAGGGCATCCATCAAGAAAATACAGAAAAATATTAGAACAGCAGAAAGGAAGCTACACAGACAATCTTTCTTCTTCAAAAGAGAGCAGTAGATGAACTCTGCCTCCCATAGGCTTAGTCCAAAAACTTCCTATTGGCATTTGCAACAAACAAGGCTCTCCGTATTTCTGGCATCATGTGCTGGGCTATGACGTCCAGCTGGCTTCCCAGGGTGTTATAAACCTTTATCTTCTGGTCCCTGTACAGACTTCAACTCCACCAGCTATTTCCTCGGGGAGGCAGGCCTCCTGATCAGTTTGGACATCAATATCTTTTTTGGTGGCAATTTTATACATAGGAATTGCTTTTTGCACTGCAGCCCTCACCAGAGGGAAATCTTGTTTCCTGCGACATAATTCATTCAGGGCTCTAACAACTGGTACAAGCCCTAGAAGACCAATCCCTTCAGCAGCACCTGGTACCTGGATGTATCTTTCACTACCTTGCTGAATCTCTGTTTTGCCTCTTTTAGTAGGTTAATGATAAGGTCATCTCTTTCTCTAAGGACTTTGAGCCTTGCTTGCTTCATCAAATTGGACATTTGACTTTTCTTCTGCTGCTAAATCTCTGCTGCTTTTCTTTATTCTCATAGTATTCCATAATCTTCAGTCTTTGGGTTTGCATAAGATGACCCTTCTTGGTGTTTAATTCTTCTGCCTTTCCATCTATTTCTTCTGCTTTTTCACTGGCTTCTTGTTCAACAAAACCATCATCAGCATCACCAAGAGCTATGGTGAATGTGAAGATACACCTTCAAAAGTTTGAAGCTGGACACAGTGGGCACACCTGCAATCCCAGAGACTCAGGAGGCTGAGGCAGGAGATCACAGGTTTGAGGCCAGAGGCAGCCTACATAATTTAGCAAGATCCTGTCTCGATAAAAATTTTTAAAAAGGGTTTGGGAGAGCAATTCAGTGGCAAGGAGCTTGCAAAGTATGTGCGAGGGCCCAGGTTCTGACTCCCAGTACCACCCCCCCAAAAAAAATTATTGTCATACATTAATAGCATTTAACTGCCACAATCAGCAATGAAAAATGACCAAAGCAGAATATTATCGACTTAAGGATAATGAAATACAGGTAATAAATCTATAATCATCCTACAACTGTTCATTCCCAGAAATATGTGCCTCAGTGAGAAGAGGACCAGTCAGAAATAATAGGACACAAGGCTGGGGATGGAGCTCAGTGGTAGAGTGCTTGCCTGGCATGCACAGGGGCTAGGGTTCCATCCCCAGCACTCGAAGAAAGGAAGGAAGGAAAAGAAGAAAGAAATAGGACATACCAGTGCAAAATGAGTTAGGTCAATGACCTTGAAATGATTCTGTACTTTAGCTCTGATAATGACCAGCCACAACACCACCAACTGCCACATAAGTCCAGTGGCACAGGGCAAGGTTTTGAATCTCTCAGAGCTAATCCTGTCCTCTCATCCTGCTCTGTGGCCTCCTCCAGGCACACTGTCCTCACTATGGTCTACCACAGGACTATGTAGACAAAAGGAAGAGGGAAGAGTGTTGAAAGCATGAGGAGAGGGACTCTTGGCCTAGGCTGGGCCTTGCAGGAGAAAAGGATGTGTTCTTCTCACTTAAGCAGGGGAGTTCACAAGCTGCCAGTGCACTGCGTCTAGAAGCTCAGGGTCTGGCGAGGGGAGACAGCTTCTCAAAAGAGGAGCCCACAGTACACTGCAGATGCCAGGGATGAGAGAGGGGAGGTAATGGCATCCTGGAAGGTCAAGGAGGGCCTGAGCTGACTGCGAGGGGAAAAAGACTCCTGAGAGGGTCTCCTGTTCATTTTCCTCACTTTCCAGGCCTCCTGCCAGAAGGTTCAATTCCTGAAGGTTTGTGATGTCCCTGGTCATCTGCCTGCAATTTATGCCCTGTGTGTAAATGGCAGTACCACCACCACCACCACCACAGTAGTCCCCCTCATCCAATGGGGCATGTGCCAGGCCCCTACTGAATACTGAAACATGCAAACAGGACTAAACCTATACAAATACATATTATGTGTTTCCTATATGTAAATACCCATGATAATGTTTAACTTACAAGTTAAGCACAGTAAGAGATTAACAATAATTATAACAGTAATTATAACAATGGGGCTGGGGTTTAGCTCAGTTGGTAGAGGGCTACCCTGCACTTCTGGGAGGCCCTGGGTTCGATCTCCAGCACCACAAAAATGGGAGAAGGACGTGGCAATCCACTTTTGAAGCAATCCCAAAACAATGAGCCATCGAAAACCCTATGAATAGCAGAGAAGCACTGACATAGTACTAGACATGGCACAGTGTCAGGGAATGTTTCGTTCTGTTGTACATAGGGTTACTATCAGTTGAACTTGACTCAATGGCACCTAACAACAATTATAACAGTAGGATAAAACTGTCAGCATTACAGCTCTTATGCTTTGGGGCATTAAGTAAAATTACTTGTACACAGCACTGCAATACTCTTCCCTTCAATCTTATAACTGAGATGGTTACTAAGTGACTACTGGACAGGTAGTGCCGAAAGAGCGGATATGATGGACAAAGGGATGAACTGAATCTAGGGAGGGATGGAGTCAGACAATGTGAGATTTTATCATGCTACTCAGAAACTTTGAAACTTATGAATTGTTTATCTCTTGAATTTTCCATGTAATATTTTTGGACCACAGGTGACCATATTATCTTCTTGGTACTTGTCCTAAGCAATAATAAATGCATGTCAAAGTCTAAATTCCAAAGTTAAAAGCTTGAGTCATTACAGCTCTGAAGTGAAGGCAGGTCCAAGATTTTATTCAACGTATTAACAGGGAACCAGGAAGATGTAAAGCAGGTTAAACAATCTGAGTGAAGACCCTGGGCACTGTCATGAAGCAATGGCAGAATAAGATTGCTAGGTTAGGTACAAAGCTGGTTAATGTCCTATGAGACAAGAGACCATCAATATAAAGATCTTGTTTTTAGCAAATGGAAATCATTTGCACCTCTAAATGGAACAAATATAAAACGTAATGGATCATGTTTCAAAGTCCGATCTCTTATGACTTAAACAACAAATTTAAATAGATCAGCAAATTTTTTTCAGTAAAAGGTCAATATAGTACCTTAAATATATTAGGCTCTGCAGGCTATGTAACATGAATGTTACATTATTATTATTATTTTTATAACCATTTAAAACTGAAAACATTCTTAGCTTGAGGGCCATACAAAAATAGACCACAGGCTGGATTTGATTCCCCAACTATGGTTTTCTGCTCCTTCTGCTAAAGGATGAGCAAGTGAGTGAGTAGGTCAATACATAGTGTTTTGGTGTGGCATCAAAAGGATATGCTTTAGATAATTCACAAATGCATAATTGTTAAAACAAAGAGAGTTTGCCTTGGTACCACCTGAAATCATCTCAGTAACACCACTGGCAGGGTTAAGCTTACTTGGGGAGACAGGAATCCTACTGCCCATCCCAAAGAGGTTCCCTCCAGCAGTTTAGGTTGCTGGTTCACTGCTTCTTCTTCTTAATGGTTTCCCGCCCCGCCCCCCCCCAGTACTTGGGGGTCGAACTTAGGGACTTGCACATGCCAGGCAGGTGATGTACCACTGACATAGGACATTAGCTACCTGACATAGGACATTAGCCAACAAGAAAAAAATAAGTAAATAAAGGTGGGACTTTACGAAGGTTCTTATCCATGATTGCCTTACAGAAACTATCACAGAAGACTGTCAGAATCACCAGCTTGTACAAAGGCCACCAAAACCTTGTACCAAATGCTTCCGAAAGGACATCTGCCTAGCAACTCTTTGTTTGGGTCTGGAATGACATCACTCTCTTTATTAATCATTGTGAGCAAGGATTATTGTTGTCAAACACCTTATATCATCCTTCTTAATTTTTGTCTTTAAAAACTTCCCCTTAGAGCTGGAGATGTACCTTAATGGTAGAACATTTCCCTAGCATGTGTGAGGCTCTGTGTTCTACTCCGAGCACCACAAAAGAAACAAACAATAAAACTTCCTGTTCTCTCAATATTTTTTAATATGCCCATAGTTTTCTTTAGCACACAAATTCTCAATGAAATGCTCTGCTCCTTCCAAATAACTATTATTCTTTGCAGAATCTCTTTGTTTTAAATTGACACTACTTTAGTGTCTCTCTGAGTTACTGGGTTCTGATTCTTCTACTCTTCATTTTTGCTCTCAGTCCACATATACAATAGGCAAAAATAGCAATTCAAATAAGGGTAACATTGCCATTGCCTCTCATAAAAGAACTCCAAATATGGATAGTCAAGAGCTGTTACAGTAATTCCACAAAGTGTTTAAAGTACCCAAGCTCCTACCATTACAAAATGGCCCAAATCCTTAGAGTTCAACTTAGCTGCTTATAGCCATGAGATCAACATTCTAGGCAGCAGAATGGTAAAAAGGATTAAAAAAAGAAAGAAAGAAAAAGAAAGAAAAAGAAAGAAAGATGGGAACCTCTATCCTTTAAGGAGAAGTACCAGAAGTTGCACACAGTACTTCCATTTACATTTCTCTGGAGAAAAATCAAGGTACATGGCCATGCCTAGCTGCAAAGGAGGATAAGAAATAATGTCATTAACTGGTCATCAGTGAGCCTTGCTAAAGCTGAAGTTCTTAATTCTTAAAAAGAAATGGAATATGGGCTTGGGGAGGCAATCAGCAATGGGACAATCAGCCAGTCAAACACACCACTCTGATTTGCCTTCTTTGGACTACACTCTCCAAACTAGAAAACTCTTCTTCATTGGTCTTTCTCTCTTTTTCCCTCCCTCCCTCCCTTCTTTCCTTCCTTCCTGTCTTTTTCTTTCTTCCTTTCCTTTCATTCTCTCTTCCTTCCTTTCTCTTCTGTGCTGGGCTGGAACCTAGGCCTTAGCAAGCACTCTTCAATCGAACTGCCTTCTGGACCCAAGGAAACCTTTCTTTGCTTAAGGTTTGGATGGTGCATTCTCTGTGACCAACCTCACTACCAGTTTAACCTAAATCTCATTAAGTGAGGTGATATTACTTCTGAGAAGTTTCTCTATATACAGAGTTCAACTTAAGAGTATTTGAAGATGTTGGTAGTACAAACTGGCAGTTATAAAAGGAATAAATTCTGGAGACCTAATGTACAGCAGGGCTGGGATTTGGCTCAGTGGGTAGAGCGCTGCGCTGCAGTCTCTGAGGTCCCCAGTTCAATTCCCAGCACCTCAAAAATGGGAGAAGGACCTGGCAATCCACTCCCAAGGCAATCCCGAAGCAGTCAGCCATTGAAAACCCTATGAGGGTCGCTATGAGTCGGATACCGACTTGACGGCACCTAACAACAACAAC